>CATVIB010000362.1:0-167342 GCA_958336395.1 Ctenicera cuprea
CCCAAACAGCAGCTTCCTTCACAGCAACAGCTTCCTCCAAAGCAGCAGCTTCCTCCAAAACAGCAGCTTCCTCCAGAACAGCAGCTTCCTTCGGTAGCTGTACCGATCGCCGTCTTTCATCTTCGCTCTTCTTTGCAAGGGAAAGGTGCAGTTTCTCTGTCAAAGGACTTTCTCCCTTGAAGATAGCAACACGGCTGAGGATCACCTTATTTTCTACCTCTATCCACACTCTGTAGCCGTATTTTTCACCACAGTAACCTACAGAGCGTCCCTATACACTCTTTTTGCCCCATTCTCGACGTTTTAGTTGGAGCCTAAACAAAACAGTGCGTTCCGAAGATACGCAGTTGATCGAAAGTAACACCGTCTCTTCCGTACCACAATTCACTTGGTGTCTTTTCCTCTACAGGCGTTGGGCCGGTTCTGTTGAGAGTGTACACAACCGTGTTGACAGCTTCTGCCCAAAGTTAATTGGTAAATCTTTTCCATGTTTCAACGAACGCACGCACTCCACTAGTATACGATTTTCTCGTTTTCGTAGCTCCGTTCTGTTCTGGAGTATACGGGATGCTAACTCTAAAATTGATTCCATTTGATTCCAGGATCCCCTTTACGTTAGAGATCAAATTCCTTTCCACCGTCGCTTAGGAATTCCTTTATTATATGCCCGTCTGTTTTTGCTTCATTTAAAAATGTTTTCAAGTAGTCCACGACTTCCAGTTTTCATTTAATAAAAACTCCGCAACGAATTTTCGTAAAATCGTCCTTGAAGCACAAAAAATACTTAGCACCACCGAGAGACTCTTGTTCTCCGAGTACGGTTGGTCTGAAACTTTTTCTATGTTGCTTACTCAAAACACAACCTTCGCAGAACTCTTCCTCGGCCACTGCCCCCCCCCCGTTGCTTTAAAATTTTGATGGCACATCCGTTCATGCCACAATTGCAACGTTTCGTTGGCTGATGCAACAAACACTTCAGTAGTACTAGTAGCACTTTACCGTTTTTCGCCAATGTACACGCATCACGATCCGCATTAAATTTGAGCCCTTTGTCTATCGTTTGACCGATTGAAAATAAATTTCGTCCGATTTTTGGAACATTCCATACATTTGTTAAATGATTCTGTTTCCAAATACCATTCACAGGATACATTAATTTCTGCCTTATGCCGACCAATCACAAAGAAGGGGTGGGGTTTACAAATTGCCCCAAATTCAAAAACTTCTAATTTAAGAAATACGCCTACTGGTTAGGCAACCCAAGATACACTTACGTGTGGCAACAAGCCATCATTTTTACTTTTGCTTTGCGTGCATTATCAGTGCAACTTTGTTCTCGTATTTTTTCTTTTAAAATATAACTGTTCTTAACCATAACCTCGGGTAGACAGTAAAGACCAAAAACATTGTTTAAAAAAAAGCAGTATATAAAATTAAAAACAAAACAACGGCGGTGACCGTAATTGAAGGCAGACCCCCTCCCTCGCTGGACGGCGCTCCACGCCTCTACACTAGCGAAACTCGTTGCTAAAGCAGCCTTGAAATCGGTAAACAAGCTAGTAAACTGTATGACGTCATGCACGTGTCTGCTAAAGCAAAGGTCGGACCGCCCGTTCTTCGTGATTGGTCGACATGCAGCAGAAAGTAATATATACTCCATTCGCTTTCATTTCGACGTTAATTGTTCCTTGCCCATATGAGTGTATAACCTCGCTGTTACCCACTTGAACCACGAAACAATACCGACAATACTAACCATAAACCATTATACTAGGAAGATTGCCAAGCTCAATAGTTCGTTACTAAGCAGTATCGGCGGGACTTTCAAATAGGTTCAAGATTTAAACAGTTCTATTTATTAGAATCTTGCCTGAAATAATACAAATTTAATGCAACTAATTGCCATAATAAATTATCGCAATTATTGAACTAAATAATGTTACATTTCAGGGAAAATTACAGTATTATTCCTAATTTTGGTAAGATTAAATTTAACATTGGCGATTAATTAATGACAAAATTAAAACTTCTGAATAATAACAATAATAATCTTTATTGCTTAACTAGTACTGAATTATAAATCAAAAATAATAAATGTACGTTTATAGTATACATAGTATAAAGTATAAATACAAAATAATACATTTACAATTAATGCAAATTACAAAATCACACAAGCATGTCAAAATTAATAATCATAGTCGAGTTGAAAGACTAATATAACTATAAATTTCTAAAAATATATTTGTTAGTTATCATCTTATTTGAATGTTCGAAAACAAAAAAAAAACATGACGCACAATTTATGAAATTAAATGTAAAGACTGGAACGGGGTATAGATTGGTCAAAGCAATACTGAACGTTCAACATAAGAATAAAGTTTCAGTAACGAATTTTCAAGACAAGGCATTATCCCAACACTGTTGGTCGAACAACCACAATTTCGATTTTTACCAAAACTTAAAAATAGAAAAAAATTCAAAAGTAAGAACATTTTTAGAAATGATTCACATAAACAAAATTCCATAAACTATAGAAGATATTTCCAATTTAAATAACTTATTACAACCAATTTATTTAAATCTAAGTAATAAAACATTCGACAAAATTATTACTAAAAATTAAATAGCGTTTTATGAAATTGTTTTAAACAAAATCTATCTACCAAAATACCGATAATGTCAATCATACCGGTAATTCTGATAATACCTACCGAAAATAGTACAACAGATAATCGCAATATAATAGTGAGAGCGGGAAAAAATAGAACGCCTACTCTACTACAAACTGAATTATTAGTTATCTCGTTTTTATTAAAAGCGTCCCGATATAGAAGCGCCAGCTGGATCCAATATGTCACCTGCTTGCTGACTTTCTAATGCTGGGAGATTACTGCTCGAATCAGCGACGGTTGGTACCTCTATCGGTTCTAGAAAGTTATAAAAAAATGATAATTAATGCAACAGTTTGCTAATCGTATTTGCTTTAAGCATTCTGCCAATGCTGCTCACAGATTGGCAGTAACATAAAGCATATACCGGGTGATCATAAAAAAACATCGTTCAGAGCAGGCCATGACCGAAGTGTTAAATTGGCAATACTTAGTATAAGCCAATTGTTAAATGTTGACAGCTGTAAAAATATTTGGTGAGATACATTTAACTTATTATCTAACCAAGAATTTTTACAGCTGTCAACATTTGACAATTGGCTCCTAGATGTTGATCATGAACAGCTGAATAAATGGTATTCAATATGCAGAAAGCATTTTGCCTCGGAGTTTTTGATGCATAACAATAGACTTGCAGTCGCTGCTGTGCCAACGTTGTTTCTCCCAGGCAAGTTTATTTTTCTGTAGTTTGTAAAGTACCGGGTGATCGTAAAAACATCTTTCAAAGCAGGCCATAACCGAAGTGTTAAAGTTCGCAATACTTAATATAAGCCAATTGTCAAATGTTGACAACTGTAAAAATTTTTGGTTAGATACATTTAACTTACTATCTAACCAAAATTTTTTACAGCTGTCTTCTTCTTGCAGTGCCTATCCGTTTCGGATGTTGGCTATTAACATGGCTATCCTAGCTTTATTGGCTGCTGTTCGGAAGAGTTGTGTTGTAGTTAGAGAGAACCATTTTCTTAGATTCTGCAGCCACGATATTCTCCTTCGTCCTGGTCCTCGCCTTCCGTACACTTTTCCCTGCAGAATGAGTTGTAGTAGGCCATATCGGTGTTCATTACGCATTTTGTGGCCCAGGTATTCCATTTTGCGTTGTTTTACAGTGATAATTATTTCACAGTCTTTCTGCATTCTACGCAGTACTTCTTTATTTGTAATCCGGTCGACCCATGAGATTTTCAGAATGCGTCTATAGCACCACATTTCAAACGCCTCCAACTTTAACACAAAAGATTTAATTTTAAGCCTACTACCAACACTTTTCAAAAATGGATCAAGTTAAGTCTATTTCGTTTCGCAACACAACAATCCTAAACTGGAATGCAGATGGCGTTAAAAATTCGAAATCACTACTCATTGACTTCCTGGCTAGGCATAATATCGATATTGCTTGTATAACAGAAACTCATCTAATTCCTGGCGAAATTTTAAAATTCCTGGATTTATAGTACATAGGTATGACAGAAGATCAGAAACTGCCGTCGGTGGAACGGCTATTTTAGTTAAAAATCGCATAGAACACCATACGATGCCACAACAGTCATTAAGAAACCTGGAAGCAAACAGTGTGAAAATCAAGACCATTAACAACTACTGGATAAAAATTGTTAGCTGTTATAAACAACCTAATAAAATTTTAGTGGAACAAGATTTACAACAGCTATTCCAAGATAACTTACCCACAATCCTGGTAGGTGACATGAACTGTAAGCATACATATTGGGGATGTCGTGCTAATAATCCAAATGGTGGAAGATTACTGCAAATTTCAACAACACTATCTCTGCAAATATGTGCACCAACAGAGCACACTTATTTTCCTCACAGACCTGATTATGAATCAGACATACTTGATATTACCATATGCAAAAATTTTGTCCTACCAGTGTTCCAGAAAGTTATTGCAGAACTTGATTCTGATCATAATCCAGTAATAGTGTCATTTTTTGAAACTCCAGAATATACAAAACCGTTGCCCAGACTTATTAATGGTAAGATTTGTTGGGAAACTTTCAATCTTATTCTGGATAAAGTATTAGTACAACCAGGAAAACTAGAAACCCCAAGTGAAATTGACAATGCAATAGAACAATATACTCATACTATAAAACAAGCAGTACAGCAATCCACAATAATTACAAAACGCATATATCATAGAAACAAATATACCCAACCACCACGATATATATCAGATATGATTAAACAAAAGCACAAAACACGTTGACAATGGCAAGAAACTAGAGATCTAAGATTGAAAACTCAAACTAATCGATTGACTCTTCAAATTAAATGGGAACTAGATAATTTACGATTTAATTCATATAGAAAGTATATCTCTGAATTTCAACCCGGTGAACCTTCTATGTGGTTAGCAACCAAAAGAATATTGAGAAAACCAGAAATCATTCCTGCAATTACCGCAAATAATAACACCTATTCTACAGATCAAGAAAAAGCTAACATAATTGCCGATTATTTAGAACAAACCTTCACCACGCAGCCCAATTACAATAATGCAGAATGTGACAAATTTATTAAGTCTGAGATAGAAGAAAGAATGCCCAAGCAAACTTCGGAAATAGTGTATACTTCTCCATCAGAAATTTCTAAATTTGTCAAAGAACTCTCAATCAAAAAATCGCCTGGGCACGACTCTATTCCCAATATAATACTTAAAAAGCTGACTAGAAAAGCTCTAGCTTACCTAGCAACGATATTCAATAGATGTATGAACTTAGGATACTTCCCAACAAAATGGAAACATGCTCATATAATTGTATTTAAAAACCCCAATAAAGATGGAAAAAATGTCGAAAGCTACAGGCCAATAAGTCTACTCTGCACACTTTCCAAAATATTAGTGTTCAGACTATTCAAAGTTTATTAAGAAAATGTCTTTATTCAAAATAAACGTATTATTGACAAATTACAAATTGTTTCTTTTTTTTATATTATATTCAAAAACAACAAATTAACCCGACTTGATTATATTACATAATTACATCTACAACATTCTCCCCCCTAGTAATTGGGTAGCAGAGCCAATTACTCTTCTCTATCGGTATCCAGAACACAGAGCTTCTTGGTACTACGTCGAAATATACCCCTGGCCGTCTTGATGTCTACCACTCGCACCCTGCCATCTCCACCTGGATAAAGAGCGATGACTTTGCCTTTGCACCAATTATTTCTTGGTCCATCTGGATCAACAACCAGTACAAGATCACCAATTTTAATTGGTCGATTTTCTCGAAACCATTTGGTTCTCCTGTTCAGATTTACTAAATATTCCTTAGACCATCTTTTCCAAAATTCTTCCACCCAGTACTGACATGTGTCAGAGGTCTACTGTTCAGGATATTCTCGATTTCAGCAAATATCGTCCGCAAAGCATATTCTTGTGGATATTTTTCTTTTAGTAGAACCATTAAATGTTTTTTTATTGATTGAATTAGTCTTTCCCAAGCTCCACCCATATGCGGCGTCAATAGTGGATTGAAGTACCATTTTGTGTTTCGTGCTGAACAACTATTTATTATTTCATTTTGGTTCCATTTGTTTAATGCTTCTGCTAATTCTCTACAGGCTCCTTTGAAATTGGTACCATTATCAGAATACATCTCTAAAGGAAATCCTCGTCTACACCCAAATTGTCTGTAAGCGTGTATAAAAGCATTGGTAGACAAATCTTGGCCTATTTCTAAATGTACAGCTCTAGTGACCATGCAAGTGAATATTATTCCATAACGTTTTTCATGAGAACGTTTTACGGTGACTTCTATGGGTCCAAAATAGTCCACGCCGGTTTTAATAAATGGTCGGATTGTTGACTCTATCCTGCATGTAGGTAATTGTCCCATAACAGGTTGTTGTGGCAATGCTCTTCTAATTTTACAAAATACATGACGACCATATCTGTTTAACAGTTTGCCGTAGATGAAAAATCCAAAACTTCAGCTGTAAATTATTGATGACATGTTCTTTACCTTGATGATTATTCAGACAGTGGTAATAAAATATTAACAATTTTGTGTATGGATGTTTAGCATCCAAGATGATTGGTCTTTTAGTATATTCGTCCAAATACGTAGCATTATTTAGTCTCCCATTGAGTCGCAACAAATTGTTTTCATCTATTATGCAGGTGAATTTATAAAGTTTACTGGATTTCAAAATTTCTTTTTTGTTTTGAAGAATTTTCAATTCTGCCCCAAAGGAATCCATTTGAATTCTTCGGAATAATAACACTTCTCCCGCAGTCAAATCTTCTGGACGAAGTTCTGAAAATACAGGATTTTCCTTGGAAACCTTAGCTTTGCAATTTCTAATGAATCTTAAACTCCAGGCCGTAGTTCTTAGCAGTCTGTTCCATTTCGAAAATCTATTTGAATCTGGAGTAGGTAATTTTTCACATAAAGTGACCACGGCTACTAAATTCGCTTTCATTTCGAGGTCGTCTACAGAATTTAGAGAAATATCTTCCTGTGGCCATTTATCATATGGAAGTGTGACCATCGACTACTCGTAGAAAAATTTACGTGATGTCCACGTTTTGTAGCTTCATCTGCTACATTGTTTTTAGAATTAACGTATCGCCAATTCTTGGAATTCGTTAAATCTTGAATTTCTCCGATTCTGTGTGAAACAAATACTTTAAATCGATACGCCTCGGCTCTTATCCAATGTAGAACAGTTTTTGAATCCGTCCAATAGTAAGCATTTTCTAAGACAATTTTCAACTCTTCTTTTATGTATTTACTTAGACGAGCTCCAATAAGTGCTGCCTGTAGTTCCAATCGAGGAATCGAAGTGGGTTTCAAAGGTGCTACTCTCGTTTTTGAAGCTACAAATGAGACTTCTGGTCTGCCTTTGTTTTCCCAACGTAAGTAGGCCACAGTGGCGTATGCTCTTTCTGAAGCGTCGCAAAAAATATGTAATTGTACTTTTGTACCTTGGTTTAATTCGTCGAAGTACTGTCGTTTGATCTTGAAAGTATTAATATCTTTTAAGTCTGTGAGCCACTTTTCCCAATCATTTTCCAAGTTTCCACTTATTTCATCGTCCCAGCCAATTCCGCTTCTCCAAATATCTTGGAGCAATATTTTTCCCTGAATGGTAAAATTAGCGACAAAACCTAATGGATCGTATACAGACATGACCGTCTGTAAAACTTCTCTTTTAGTAGGACGTCGCTTTCCTTCAATGACTTGTGGGTGGATCTTGTGGAATTTAGTTTGGGAACTAAAGCAGTCTTCCTTAGGATTCCACCACAATCCCAATACTCTTTCGGTTGGTATATCTCCATCTACGTCTAAATTCTTTTCTGCATGAGCGACAAGGTGAGATTCTATGTGTCTAAGTACTTTGTTAGAATTGCATACCCAGTTGCAAATTTCAAAGCTTGCCCTTTTTATGAACCGTTATGACTTCATCAATCAGCTTTATCGCTTCGTCTTCGTCATTGGCGCAGTCTAAATAGTCGTCCATGTAATGCAGTTTTATAATGGCTTCAGCTGCCTCCGGGTAAATATGGATAAATTCTCTTGCATTTCTATTTTTTGCTTCTTGAGCTAGACAAGGTCCGCAGACTGAACCAAAAAATACAACTTCTATTTGATAAATGTCGGGATCTCTCTCTCTGTCCATACCTCTCCACAAGAAACGTTGAGCTGATCTATCTTCGTCCCTAATCTTCACTTGTAAGAACATTTCTTTTATGTCGGCTGCGAAGGCTATCTTTTTCCTTCTAAAATTTAACAATATTGTAAATAATGAATTATAGAGATCCGGACCTGTAAGAAGATTGTCATTTAAGCTCACACCATTTGCCTTGGACGCTGCGTCAAATACTATTCTTAATTTATTTGGTTTGTTTGGGTTTACTACACCAAAGTGTGGTAAATACCAAGTCTTGTTCGTCTATTTTCTGGTTTCGTTGATTGCAAGTTTTCTCACATATCCTTTACTAACATATTCGTCGATTTTATCACAATAAGCTTTGGCATATACTGAATTTTTGTCCATTTTTCTTTCTATGGCTTTTAATCTACTTATTGCATTATTTTTACTCTCCGGAAACGATGTTTCAGATTTCCACAGAAGTCCAGTTTCATATCCATTCCCATTACGTTTCATCGTCTCATTTAAAATGCCTTGTGCTCTTATATCTTGCTTTGAAAATGAATTTTTATAGGTTTCTTTAATTCCCAATGAATCAATTTGCCACTGCTGTTTAATTAAATTATGAAGCAGGCCTATATCGTCTTCTGCGTGTTCATACACATGACAAGTAAAGTGACTTTGATCATTTGTATTCCCTGAAGAAACATTTCCATGTAGAACCCATCCCAACAGCGTTTTACTTAAAGCAGGTCCTCCCCATGGTCCAGGAATAATTTTTCTTGACACAATTAAAGGCCAATTATCCTGACCAATCAATATAAAAGGTTTGGCATTTACCATAGACAGATTCGGCGTATTTCTGATGTGCGAATATTGAGAAGAAATTCTATTTATGTCGATACTTTGACTTGGTAACTATAAGTTTCTAATAGTTCTAACGTGCCGTAGAAGAAAGGATGCTTTACCATGCTTACCTTGTAGTTGTAAACTTACAGTTTTTGAATCTTCTTCTAATTTTATTTCGTTATTCGTCCATTGAATACAAAGGGATTGTTCAGGTCCATCTATCCCTAATTGATCTGCCAAATTCGTATCTATCAATGTCACTGTAGAAGCATCGTCAAGTAATGCGTACGTTTCGATAGAACCCTTTGATCCTTTTAAGATTACCGGCAAGATTTTTAATAATACTGTATTACCTGCCTTTAAAATGTGACAGTTAATTTCCGTCTGACAGTTATCATTTTTAGTCTCAGGTGTCTCCTTAATGTCATTTGTATATAATAAATAGTGATGTGGCTTCGTACATTGATTTACGCCGCAATTCTTCCTGTACTTACACTGCCTTACACCATGTTTGTCGTTCAGACAAGAAAAACATAAACGATTGGTTCTTACGAACTCCCAACGTTGGTCCACTGAGGAATCTAAAAATTTCTGGCATTTATTAAGCCAATGAGTGCTTTTCTTACAAAATCTACATTCGTTACTTTTACTTATTGAAAGTGTTGTTTCTCTTTTCTTTTGATGAGTATTAAATGAAATTTCATCTTTGTGTTGAGGAATTTGCAATTGACAAGCCGCATCAGCTTTTCCTTCTAACCAAGAATTAAATTCAATAATTGTTGCCTTTTTCACAAAGATGGTCCTTGTGTGTTCCACCCACATCATCTTGTAGTTAATAGGTAGTTTATTAACTAATTCCCCTAAGAGAATTGGATTCGTAAGATGATCGACTTCTTGCAGTGCTTGAATTGTACACACCAGGTTCCGCACAGTATCTGCAAATTCTATTATTGTATATAGTTTGTCTTCTCTTGCAAGTGGCATTGTTTTAACTTTATCTAATGATAAGTGTATAATATGCTCAGTAAGACCAAATCTTTTGCCTAAAACGTCAATTATACTTTTGACATTTTGAGGTAGTATAAGCATAGATTGGACAACTTCTCTAGGTTTACCTTTTAAACATTTCTGAAGTCGAATTAAGTTTTCACTATCAGTAAGACCACACGTTTCTGTAGTTGTTTTATATTGGCAAATAAAATTAGGTTATTCTATAGGGTCGCCATGAAAATAAGGTAATTCTTTTGGTACCGATTGTCGGGAAATGTATTTAGAAAAATCAAATTGATTTACCTGTGCTGCCTGCATGGAAATACCTTTGTCAATAATTTTGGAGTTTGATTTCTCCTGTGATTCCTCGTTTTTTGAAAAATTTCGTTTTTGAGATAAATCCTCTTGATGGGTTACTACAGTATTTTTGTTAATTTCATCGTCTCGTAAGCCTGGAAGAAGTGCTGTCTGCGCTGGACCTTGGTCAATAATCCATGCTTCTATCCTAGACTTCTGACTGCATTTATCAACATTGTCTGGAAGAAGTGCTGTCTGCATCGTATTCTGATTATTATTGATCCATGGTTCTATCCTAGACCTCTGACTGCATGTATCAACACTGCCATGTTTTTCATCTATTTGAGCCAGTTTTATGGATAATTCCAATTCGAGACGTTCATTTTCTCGCTCCTCTGCAAGCTTCAACCGCTCCTCTTGGTGCTTCAACCGCTCGCGCTCTTCTTCGCGCTTCAACCGTTCTTCTACACGCTTCCTGTCAGAGCGCTGTCGCTCTATTAGAATTTCCATTTCTGCCTCAAGTTTTTGTCGCCTGATTGTATTTGCTTTACTTGAAACTCTAGTCGACTGATGCGATCTGGCTGAATCTTCCCCAGATTTCTCTCTATAGAAATCTGTAGAATTTCCTGTTATACTTGGTTCCTTATCTAGGTCTGCCTCTACCGCAACATCATTTTTATTTTTAAGTCGCTCACTACGTCGAACACCAGACATGATTCCAAGTGCTGACTCTTTTATCTCGACCAAAGGACCAAAATGTTCAGACTATTCAAAGTTTATTAAGAAAATGTCTTTATTCAAAATAAACGTATTATTGACAAATTACAAATTGTTTCTTTTTTTTATATTATATTCAAAAACAACAGATTAACCCGACTTGATTATATTACATAATTACATCTACAACAATTAGAGAAAATCATCCTAGTACGAATTAATAAAATATTAAAAGACAACAGCATACTACCACCTTTTCAGTTCGGCTTTAGAGCCCACCATTCAGCAATCCATCAGCTAAAGCGTATAACCGAATTTATTGAGACCTGGTTCGAAAACAAATTGTATACTACAATAGCATTTATCGACATAGCACAAGCATTTGATAAAGTTTGGACCGCTGGACTACTATACAAATTAATTCAACTAAATATATCACCATACCTAACAATACTTACCGCGTCATTTTTGCAACACAGAACATTTCAAGTTAGGATTAATAGCACGTATTCCAGCAATAGGGAAACTCGAGCCGGAGTACCACAAGGTTCAATCTTAGGTCCTACACTTTTCAACATATTTATGCATGACATCGGCGAAGCATCCAGTAGCACAATAGGAATGTATGCAGATGATACAGCCTTAATTTCTCAAAGTGACACACTTAATCCAGCAATAGAAGAACTCCAAATGAATGTAAATAAGCTGTGTAAATGGTTTGAAAAATGGAACATTAAGATAAATCCCAACAAATGTGAAACCAAATGTTCACACTGAGAAGAATAGGGGAACCACCAGAATTAATTATCAATGGACAACAAATTGCATGGAACACCAGGGATAAAGCTGTCAAGTACCTAGGGGTGCATCTGGATACCACTTTGACGTGGAGTATACATACTAACAATAAACTCAATCAGTGCTATTCCCGTCTTTCAATGTTGTATTCTATATTGAATCGAAAATCTACTCTACGAGTGCAATGCGGCATATTAATTTATCAATCTTTGATAAGACCAATATTGACATACGCATGTGAAGTGTGGTGTAATACAAGCAAAACAAATATTCGCAAATTACAAACAATATAAAATAAGGTGCTACGAATAATAGTAAACGCACCGTGGTTTGTTAGAAACATGCAATTACATAATGAACTCGGTATACCACACATTAAAAAAATAACCAAAAAGTTTTTGCGTAATATAGACAAATGTTCCAATGCAACACATTTCGTTACGGGACAGAAAAATATACATATCAGGCTTAAGAGACAATTACCTCAAGATATTTACCCAATAACAGATGACAGTGATTAACTCTTCAATATCATAAACTTAATTTAAAATTACTTAGCTTAATTTAGATACTGAGGAGCCTTAGCTGTCCTCTTCGCAAAAGCACAATACTGTAACGTTATAACATTACTGTGTATAGCATATAATATGCTGAGCTGGTAAATAAATTTAAAAAAAAAGAAGTTGTGCTTCGCATTTTTTGTATATCCTATGTATTATCTTTAGAAATGTTTTGAGAAGATGACTCATTAGACTGATAATTCTATGGTCTTCACATTTTTTTGCATTTTGTTTTTTTGGTAAGAGTTATAAATGTGGATTTAAGCCATTCAAGTGGGATTATTCCTGTTTCATATATGTTATTAAACATTGCAGTGACCCATTTGATTTCGTCACTCTCCATGATTTTTAGGAATTCTGCATGAAAGTTGTCTGGTCCCGTCGTCTTCCCATCCTTTAATCCTCTTATTGCGGCTATGACTCCTTGAGTGATTTCAGGTCCGGTGTTGCATATGGTGTTCAATGTATTGTATGTATCATTGTTTCTATTATCCTCGAAGGTCTTCTCAACGTAATTTTTCCATATTGTTTGTATTTCACTTACATCCAATATTATGTTGCCCTCATTGTCTTGTAAACATCCGGTTTTCCTTGGTCGATGTAATCCTGCCGCTTCTTTCACTTTTTTGTGAAGATTAAAAGAATCGTGCTTGCCATCCAGTGATTCTATCTCTTTGCATTTTTTCTCCAACCAATCGTTTTTGGCCTCTCTAATCTTTTTCTTTATCTCTTTATCAATTTGTTGGTATCTAATATTGTCTTTGTTCTTAGTTTTTCGTCTTTCCTCCATCATATCCAGTATGTCGTCTGTCATCCATATCCTCTTTTTCACCCTTGCTGGACATAAGTAGATGTCAAGAATTTCTTGGTTTGTCTCTTGTAACTTCTGGATTTTCTCTTTTGTATCGGATGGTATATCAGTTTCCTTGATTTTGCTTTTAATATATTGCTGTACCTCTTGTTTTATATCATTATTCTTCAGTTGTCAACATTTGACAATTGGCTTTAAATTTAATTGTACAACGCAATGTTAGTACAAAAACGTACGAAATGTTAGAATAACATGTCTTTACTCATCCATGTAAAAGATTTCCGGTGACGTAGCTTATGCAATTATTTATTAGATTAAGAATATTTCATCTTTTAAAATTTATAAACAAAGATTTAAAAAACCCTGGATTGAAAAAAAAATATTATAATCAAAAATGTATAGTGTAAGTAGTCGTCTAAACTGTATAATTTTTCACAATAAGAATGTAATATGAGTTTTCTTTGTATCTCTTACAAAGTACAATAAATAAAATGATATTTTATTGGTTTATATTCGCAAACATTATTTAAATGTATACAGAACTCGCGGAGGAGCTCTTAACTCTAGATTCTACTCTTTAAACTGCCACTTCTTTACCAAGAAAAAAATTTCTACCTTCAATGGTTTTCAAACCGCAATGCTGACCAATAAGAGACGGTTTATTAATTGAAGATAGATGCAGAAATAATAAATGTATGCGTTTATTAGGAAACAAAATAAATTGTTAGATTTTGCAAAAGTTAGTATAAAACATCTGGTGAACTTTAGTTTTTAACATGAATGGCATTTAATCACTTACCCACATTCAATATTCCTGATTTTAACACCGCAGGTTTGTGATGTCTTGAGACAATTAGTAACCAGTTAAAGAATAAGAAGACAATTTAAATGTAAAAAAAAAGGAAATACACAATAAAATACAATACAACACAATACAATATCACAATAAGTGTTCAAAATGTCCACAATCAACTTGAATACATAATTGTGCGCGTCTTAGTAAACTATTTGTAGCGTTTGTTAACATTTCTGACGTAACATTTGCTAGAGCTTGTTGGATTCTATTCCGCAAGATAACTTCGTTTTCAATAGGAACTCGATAAACCAAAATTTTAATGTGACCCCACAGAAAAAAATCCAAAGGAGTCAGATCAGGGGATCGAGGCGGCCAATTTATTGGGCCTCCTCAACCTATCCAGCGATTTGGATAATGCTGGTTCAGTAAAACTCGCACATCAACAGCAAAATGAGCTGGAGCTCCATCATGCTGACAGGCAAATCGTCCAATAATTCGGGTAAAGTATTTTGTAGAAACTGAAGATATGTTGCACCATTCAGTCTAGAAGTAAATTCATAAGATCCAACCAAAGCGTTGCCTAGAATACCTGCCCACAAATTTATGCTGAATCGATGTTGATATCCACGAATAAAAAATGCATGTGGATTTTCTTCAGACCATATGTGGTAATTGTGGCTGTTGAATGTACCTTCTCTACAAAAACAGATTCATCTGTAAACAAAATTCTTTGTATGAATCCTGGGTCAGCTTCGTTTTGTTGGAGTAACCAGTTACAAAATTCCATTCTCGCTGGATAATCTTCAGGACGTAGATGTTGTACTTTTGTGTAATGATAAGGGTGCTGATTGTTGTCTTTCATGATTCTTTAGACTGTACTTTTTGAAACTCCCGTCGCATTTGCTACATTCCGAATACTTGTTGTACCATCTTCAGCAAAAGTTTGAAGCACAATATCTTCAGTGGCGACTGTTCGAACTGTACGATTAACACCACCAACGCCTTTTCTATCTGGTGTCAAAGATCCAGTATTTCGAGCTTTATTCACTAGATGTAATATTACATTTCCACTAGGGTACGACTGCCGATTAGGAAAACGATCTCGATAAAGTCTTGCTGTTGCTTCGCTGTTTCTTCCACTTTCTCCATAAAGAATCAGCATTTCACAATAATCTTGAGACGAATACATTTTCCCCCCACAAATTGCACAAATTATTAAGCTAATTCAGAATGAACTGTCACGTTGAACGTCTGTCACTAAGACATTGAAAATTTATAGTCGGTCAAATAAAAATTCGACTTATTTTATATGACGCTTTTAGTTCAGTTACCATAGAAACAACCTTTTTTATTTTTTCTACCTTCACGACTAGTTAATTAATTCTTCTGTGATTGGTGGACTTTAATTAGCAAAAACCCAAAAAGTATTCTAGTTGGAAACATTTTTCATGGACAAATCGAGTCTATTTAAGGAAAAGAATTCACAGTTAAGAGCTCCTCCGCCAGTTCTGGGACACCCTGTATATGTTTGGTTTTAAAGCAGGAATTCCCAAGATTATATTTCTGAGATTTTCAAATTTCCCGCCCTTCTACGATGCGATGCATTTCCTAGTTTATTCGGACACTGTTTCGCCATGTGTCCCACTCGATGGCATTTGAAGCACTTCCGCGCCGATTTCACTTTCTCGGATTTGTTGGTGCCTCTCTTCTTGTCCTTTCCCAATAGAGCTGTCGATGCGTTCCGTTTTTCCGACAGACGCATTTCAATAAGTCTCAATCTTTCTGTTAATTTGTTAACGTTTCGTTCACTCAGAGGTAGCGATTCTCACACGCTCTTGAATTCAAAGTATTCATTAGGTATTCTCGGAGGCACTCCAACTTGGCAAGTACAAAGGTCGCCGCGAGCTAACGCTGCGTCCGAACTAAGATGAGCCAATACTCAGCGGCTCTCAACATCTAAACGTAATATTTTCGTGAAGTGTTAGAATTTCACAAACAATTCTTTGATAATGGTATGTAAACATACCGAAATACTTATAATGATAGAAAAATAGAACTGTTCAAGTATTGGTTATTTTATTTATAATATTAAAAATTTATTTGTTATAATCAAATCAATTTTTGTATTTTGAATTTTCCTATATTAAATTAAAACGGTTTAAAATAAAAATTAATTATAAGTAAATACATTTAATTAGAGGAATCCTCGCTTTCTTGGTTTGAGCTATCCGGCGAATCTTCACCTACATTTATTATTGTAGGATCAATATCATCAACTATAATATCACGTAGCCTTTTTGAAAAATCCAAGTTGCATCCAGAAAAACGGGTTTGTAGAGTTTTGTATTCAAATTACGTAAATGACTTCAAAAAATGTACCCTTTGGTTTACAATGTGTGATTGTTCACAAAGATACCGCCGGCTGCAGTCTTTTTTATATCTAAAACCAATGTTCTTTACAAGTTTAGAAAACGTTTTTAAACCTATGTTTATAATTTCCCGATCGTTTACAGCTTGTAGCAAAGTTTTTAATGTATATTGGGTGTTGGTACTGTAGAAGTTATAAATCACATCCCGCACTGCCATTTTAATCCCTTCACAGACAACAGATTTTGGTTTTGCGCGCCAACGTTTTTTGATAATAATACAGTACGTCGTTACTCGTTTCATACTAATACAAACCGAACTTTGTACCTGCCAAGTTGCAGTGCCTCCGAGAATAACGTGAACATAATCCGGCTCATTAACAGTAAATTCGGTAGCTCAGTCTTCACCAGCCTCTTGAGTTCGTCGTTCAGCTCATAAAAGTTTCTCCGAAGACGCGCAACGTGGGCGGTAATGCCCTCTGACTGGTCCTTTTCACAGGTGAAGAAATTGTCTATGAGTCGATCCACGCGTTGACCGGAAATTTGCTCGTATACGGCTAAGAGTTTATCCCAAATTGCTTTAGCACTCTCACATGTTGCAGTGAGATCGATGTTATCATCGTCCATGCAGCTACTACTACAACTAAAATTAATTGCGCCAAAGCACTGCCCTTGTCGAAGGTCTTCTTCTCAGCATCGTAGGTTTTTTGATCTCTTTCGGACGCCTTTTCTGCTGGTACTTCCGGAAGAGTCCTTTTACCCACAGCAATTTCCAACACTTCATTATGGCGTAACTGCAGTACAACCTACCTGCGCCACTTTGTCCAGTTGCTGGTACCTTCTAGTTTTTTTGTCCACTTGCGTCTTGAAATCCATCGTAGCCATCTCCCGTCAATTTATTTGATGCAGATTGGAACACTACCAAAAAAGGAACTCGCGACGCCTAACCTTACAAACCACGTGGCACCAATTTTTTTTTATTAATCAACTTTTCCCAGTTATAAACGTGCTGGCCCATAACCTTTTACGTTTTGTAATCAAGACTCAATCAAGTTGACCATACAAAAGCTTTTTTATACACAAAGATTAATAATGCACAACTAAACTTCATAACTTGCTAACAGCAACATGTTTTTGTCTCGACGGACCCAATACAATTGCAAATATCAACTTACTTGCTACCAATACAAAAAATGGGTGAAACAGGTCGCTGGTACTTTCCCATACTTTTTACGTTTTAAATATTCTCGCGTCAAGAAGTGATGGAAATTTACATCTAATCTAGCTGTTACAAGCCCGCTGCAGACTCAAGACGTTGGTTACGTACGGGCTGCGCGCCCTCCTACGACGCGTTATAACAGCTTTATTTATACAGTTATCAAAAATATGCAAAGAGTGAAAAATATTTTTTTTTATTAGAGCTAATTGATAGGCGTAGTTAACATCACGTAGCTGCCGGGAAACACGTTGTTGATATTAAAAAGTATCGTATTTTTTCATAATTTTTAAAATAGTTGAATATTCTCGCTGATCCTAATAAAGTGCTTCAAATAATCTATCGAACTAATAAAAGTTTATAACGATCAGCGTTTGCGTTTTTGAATAAAAAATTAATCTATTTCAAAATTTTCAAAAATTCTTAGAGTGCATCAGAGTGAAAATTGGGAAATTAGTAAACAACAAATTTTGTAATTCATTGTAAAAAAAACTATACCAAAAAAACTGGTCTAATTTCCGTTTCCGGTTCAGGTTCCAATTAAAGACCTTTTATTTGTCGGTACTTATCATGCATCAATAAATCACTCGCTCCATGATTTCTTTGTGCTTGATTTGTGCCTGACACGTAGGCTTTATAAATGTTTATGTTATAGGTTTATACGAAAATAGTTCGAATGTAACGTTTAGTTGAAGAACAAAGAGAATTAACTCATGAATTTTTTAAGAATTGTTGTTGCTGCAACACTGATATTAAATTAAAAAAACTTAACCCTACACGATGGTCCTCTCGGACGTAAACCATAACAGCGGTTAAATTGCGATTTAAAAATATTATTGCTGTTCTTAATAAAATTATATTAACTTCACGCGAAATGTCATCAGCACGATCTGACTGTTTGAAGTTTATATTACGTATTTTAGCAACTTCGCAGTGGTTCAGATGGACATGCGGTTGTACACCGTTTTACTACATAAATAGGTAGTTGATGGGTCGAATCTCGGTTGGGCCCAAACTTTCTTTTTATTTTATTATACTGTTTTTTTAAGCAATATTGTTGGTTTTTACTGTATGCCCGAGGTTATGGTTATGAGCAGTTATATTTTTAAAGAAAAAATACGAAAACAAAGTTGCATTCACTCACTGATAAATTAGTGCGCAAGATTGTGACGTCATCGCGTGGATCCAAAAATATTTTAATGCTCTACGTTAACGTGGAGCTAGATGCGGCGCGGCGTTAATTAAATCCATTTTATCAGGCAACTCGAGGCCGATAAAATAGATCTAGAAGACTTGATAAAACATTTTGCTTATACTAGATCTAGAAGAAGGGACTTTCTTTAAATAACCAATAGTGATGCAAAATGACGGTCGTTTACACATTGTGACATCTGACCGTCATTTTATGTCATTTTCGATTTTTGCAACTTTTATGTAAATTCCAATGATGGCATTGAATGCAGGGGTGAATGTTGAAACACTTAAAACCGCTTTATCCTTACTGTTTTGTTAAATGTTCCTTCTATATTTTTACTAAACCTGGACACATATCACATGTTTTACCACCTTTGTCGCATACTATGCTACTTTTTACGGCAAAACTTGCACTAATATATTGTTAGTTTTTTGAACAATTTTGATTTGAACTGTGAATAAAATATCGAAATCAATGCTTTTCTTTCATTTAATTTTGTTAATGTTTTCTACATAATTTACAACTCATATTACATTAAAGTACATTTCTTTATATACAAATATTGTAATTTTTCATAAATTAAGCCAATCGTTATTTAATTTCCAATATATAAACTATTTTGATTCTATTTACATTGATGTTTTATTAAGATTATTGGTAAGAAATATGCCTTATCTACTGCCGAACAGTAGGTAAACTATTTTCAAATTATCTTCTTGCTTTAGTAAAGACATTCCTGGCATATTTGAATTCTTAAGAACTGATTTTGGTCGTTTTACAGTTTACTCAACTAATTTTCAAGTAAGTTCGGCCAATTTCTAAATAATTTTTAAAAAAAGATGTTTTTTTCCGCGGCTATTTTATTCTAGATTAAACTGAAAACACTTTTTAGTTAGATCATTTGATGTGAATTGTTGTGATTAGATATAGAAAAGAAATTATTTTGTATAAGTATGGGAAAGTCCAGGCGAAATGCTTTGCTTATTTTTATTGAACGCCGGCACACTTTTAATGTTTTTTAGTCTAACATTATTTTGTTTTTTGGTTCAGTGTTTTATTAATTCGAAAAAAGAGTTTGGGTGCGCTTCTGGTTGTTTTATACGTCAACGAGTTGTTATTCGAATGTTCCTGTCAGTTATGTAAACTTGCAAACTAACTTCAAACAAATGACGAACTATGAAACAAATAAATAATGACGTGCTGTTTTCAACAGCCAGTAGCGTGCCACTGCTTAACTGAACACGTAATTTGGAGTTTTTCAGACACTTTAAACAACATTTGTAATTTTTCCTTTTAATTATCGTTTTAAACTATCTCTTGTTGTTGTAATGTATCATGGATTTATTTTCAGTACTTGATCAAACACTTAAATTTGAGTTTGAATGTTTATATCTTGATTATTTTTAGATTTTTCAAAATTTAGTGACTCCAAAAATATACGTCGAATCGAAAACTCTCAGAGAAACTTTTTGTTCCGTTTTTATGGTAGAATACCGTCCCGCAGTCCGTGTCCGCGAGTTTGGAAACGCCCTGTATATACAATTAACCTAGTGAAAATATACACATTCTAAATTATCAGTATCGGATGTAAAAACTTTAAATTATAGTTGCATAACATGATATTCTATAAATAATACTATTTTCAGAATTCTTATTATTTAGTTTCCGTGTGGTATTTTAAAATTGGAGATTACCGTAATGCTTGAAGTTTAGGTGGTATTCTTGTTATTTGGAGTAGATGATATGTGAAAATTTTGATATCACGCTTTCTACATTAATGTTTCGATTTCAAGAAATTGGAATAAAATAAAAGACCAAACTTTTAAAACGGCAAGCGAAAATTTGAGATGGGGGAGCGTAACGCCAGTCAATAAAAAAATATCAAAAAAATGGGACTTAGTTTTATCAAGAATACATTTTTTAGATTGGTGTGGTTTAGGAGATAATGAGTTGTAGAAACTAAAACATCGGTAATAATGAAATTTTGGAACGCTTCCAAACTTTGTAAACAGACTAAAAAAATAATTTTAGGATGATTAGAGCTAGGATAATTAGGCAAAAGCTGCCGATCCTTGCGTGTCCATTAAGCCGATTATTTCGCAAAGGACACATTGCCGACCCTCACCAAAACGCCGAAATGAGACTATAACCAAAACGCACACCATGTCCAAAATGCCGACCATGTCCAAAATGCCGAACACTCGTAAGGGACACTTTGCCGACCCTGACTAAAACGCCGATAGAATGAGTCCACCCTCCGATTTATGAAAGATATTTTAGAATAAGTTTACACGCGAATTTCAAATTTTTTATGTTAATCCGGATTTTCTTCTACGCTGATGGTATAAATTTGATTTTGCAATATTCGTATATCGGTTAAAGCTGTGTCCTTTTACAATTTCAATTTTATTGTAATTGACAATAACATCTCTAAACAGTATTGAGAATCGACGACAGCTATAATGTGTTGATTTTATATAATAGGAATAATTCTTATAACTAAGAGGCTAATTCTCAAAAAGGACTACAGATATATTCATTTGTGTCATTAGTGCATACTTTAATAGCTAAAATTCTTACCAATAAGATTTAATTAAACCAAAAATTATTACGTTGTACAATTTTACTATCATTTCAATTTAATTAAAGTAAAACATTAATGTTAATATTTAATGTTACCAACAAATAATAAAAGTAGTCCAAACTATGTAACTTATTTTTGGAGCAGATATTCGGCCATTTGATATATTTATGTAGTAAGATGAAAGAAATGCCATTTTATGGATTATATAATTTTTATATTTTGAAGGCAACTTTGCACTTTAAAACCACGTCTACAAAGCGGCATTAGGAAGGCTTGAAACCACTGTACCTGCTGGATGTTTATTGCTCCTTTAACCCTATTACAAAATCGGCATATTTACAACTAGGACCTTCTGCTAATTTTACTGGGAAAATACATTTTTTCAAAAAGCTTTTACTTCTAATGTGCAGGCAGACGAAGGATTAGAGCGGTTATTGCTTAATTGCCCTTTACTTACTTTTTAAACCGCCGATACTAGGTTTGGGTGAACAAATTTTAAGATTAACCGGAAGTAATAAAGTAATAACATTGCAAAATTTGCATTTCATTTATTGATGCCGACAAAGGAGTGAAACCTAAAAGATTACAGTCGCCGGCCTGTTAACAATGGCCCAAAGCTATCGACAAGTTCGTTGCCACGTCCACCCACTACCAAATAAACGAATTAAATAATATTTTCTTCAATAAAACCAAATTTGTAGGCATGTATTGCAGCTACCTATGCTCACATGTACGAAATTTAAATATTGAATTTATCCGAATACCAGAGTGTTGTTTAAAATTTGAATAATATAAATATAAATCAGGGTTTAGAAGCGGAAGATCGACGACAGATCACATATTCACAATAAGAACAAGTTTGGAAAAATGCTACGAATACAATATCGATGTCCACCAACTGTACAAAGACTTTAGGCGGGCATACGACAGCGTTAAGAGAGAATATGTAGAACAGACAATGAAACAATTTGGAATCCCAGAAAAGCTAGTTAGCCTAACGAAAATGACAATACAACACACAAAAAATAGAGTGAGAAACCGAGGGAACCTGTCACAGCAGTTCGAAGTGAAAAGGGGACTAAGGCAAGGCGACCCTCTGTCCACGACGTTATTTAACGTAGTACTCGAAAGATGTATAAGAAAGATAGATACAAATCCAGGAGGGAATATTTATAACAGAACCTGCCAATATCTAGCATACGCAGACGATGTAGTGATCCTAGCAAGAACAAAACAAGCTCTAAAGACTGCATATTGTGAATTAGAAAAAGAAGCAGAAAAGGCTGGATTAAAGGTAAATGTAGAAAAAACCAAGTACATGCTGATTACGAGAGACATGAGAAGAGAACAGACAAATATAAGAATAAATAATCACAATTTCGAAGAAGCACAACAATTTAAATACCTAGGAAGCACAATCACAAGAGACAATGAAACAAGCGAAGAAATAAAAACAAGAATCTCAGCGGGAAATAGAAGCTACTATGCACTAAAAAAGGTATTCCAGTCAAGGAATATATCAAGAAATGTCAAAAAGAGAACATACAAAACAATAATAAAACCAGTAGTAACATATGCAAGCGAAACGTGGGTTCTAAAACAAGAAGACGAGAAAAACCTGTGTATCTTGGAAAGAAAAATATTAAGACGAGTATACGGACCAGTGCAAGAAGGAGGGGAATGGAGGACCCGAATGAATCACGAGTTATGAAACCTATATGAAGACCCGGATATAGTTGCCACAGTAAAGGCCCAACGATTGAAATGGTTGGGACACGTAATAAGAATGAAAAATAATCGCGGTCCAAAAATGGCATTTGACAAAAAACCAGAGGGGACGCGGAAGCGAGGCCGACCCAGAAAACGATGGAGCGATGATATGGAAAATGACCTAAGAGAAATGAAAATAAAAAGATGGAGGAGGAAGGCTCTAGATAGAGAGGAATGGAAGGAAGTAATTGAGCAGGCCAAGGTTCTACATGGACCGTAGCGCCGGCAGAGGAGGAGGATGTGTATTACTAAAAATTTGATCTTAATCATTTATTTTACTAGAATTCGCGTATACAATTCACCCGAACGATCATTTGTGTCTCATACAGTACACAGTATAAACCCCAGACCGTGGATAAAAGTTCTAGTTTGATGAGTTATATACAGATTGCTTTAATTGTATATAAATCAATTTTGACAAATTATGGAGGAAGGGGGAACGTTAATTTCTCCTTAAAAATTAAATTTTGAACCTTATTGTATTATTACTTACCTTAAACAGAAATTTTTTATCGTCCTCCGTTTAGACGGAGACATGAATTTTCGGTATTCAAAAATTCGTCACAAAGAAAATATTGGAATGGGACACGAAAAAATTGTAGCCCATCCATTTATAACAGTAGAAAGTTTTAAAAACATTGTGTGGCCGGTTTTTGAATACACAATAGCTTTTTGACAATGCCCAAAAAACCTAGAAAGCTTTTTGTTTGCATTTTTTACAGGCTTGGCAAAAGTTGTGACTTTTTAAAAATAGTCAAAAAAGTCGTTTTTTAAATTAATTTAGACTTCGCTGAATTAATTCGCAGCATTGTAAAAACAGTATCAGAAACGCTAAACAGTTTATAGGAGGTACTAGATATTTTGAGTAGATCGTTTAAAAAACAATCACCCTGTATATAATTATTTTATTACTATACAATTGAAAATTGTTATAAGAATTTTCATCCGCCCATCGCTACTTATCAGCCATCGGCGTTGTTGACATTTTCGGCGTTTAATAAGAGCATTCGACGTTGTGGGCACATTCGACAAAGTGTCCCTTGCAAGCATTCGACGTTGTGGGCACATTCGACAAAGTGTCCCTTGCAAGCATTCGTCGTTGTGGGCACGTTCGTCAAAGTGTCCCTTACGAGCATTCGACGTTGTGGGCACATTCGACAAAGTGTCCCTTGCAAGCATTCGGCGTTGTGGACACGTTCGACAAAGTGGCCCTTTTGAGCATTCGACGTTGTGGGCACATTCGGCAAAGTGTCCCTTGCAAGCATTCGACGTTGTGGGCACATTCCGCAAAGTGTTCATTAGGTGTTAATCAGAGCTCTACATTATAGACGTTTTACACAAACAACATGCTATTCGGGCACCATCGGGACTTGTGAACACTACCAAATACTTTTCGGCGTTGTGGACACTTTCGACAAAGTGTCCCTTGCAAGCATTCGGCGTTGTGGACACGTTCGACAAAGTGTCCCTTGCAAGAATTCGACGTTGTGGGCACATTCGACAAAGTGTCCCTTGCAAGCATTCGGCGTTGTGGGCACGTTCGACAAAGTGTCCCTTGCGAGCATTCGACGTTGTGGCCACATTCGACAAAGTGTCCCTTGCAAGCATTCGGCGTTGTGGACACGTTCGACAAAGTGTCCCTTACGAGCATTCGACGTTGTGGGCACATTCGGCAAAGTGTCCCTTGCAAGCATTCGACGTTGTGGGCGCATTCCGCAAAGTGTTCATTAGGTGTTAATCAGAGCTCTACATTATAGACTTTTTACACAAACAACATGCTATTCGGGCACCATCGGGACTTGTGAACACTACCAAATACTTTTCGGCGTTGTGGACACTTTCGGCGAAGTGTCCCTTGCGAGCATTCGACATTGTGGGCACATTCGACAAAGTGTCCCTTGACAGCATTCGGCGTTGTGGGCACGGTCGACGATGTGGACTTTAAAAAATCGATTCGGCGAAGTGTCCTAGACCCGAAATTTACATCTAAACTAGCCGGTACAAGCCCGCAGCAGACTCAAGACGTTGGTTATTTACGGGCTGACGCGCTCCAACGACGCGACGTGAAAGGCACTAAGATATTTAATGCGCTCACGAAAATAGTTATAACAGCTTTATTTATACAGTTATCAAAAATATGCAAAGAATGAAAAATATTTATTTTATTAGAGCTAATTGATAGGCGTCGTTAAAATTACGTAACTGCCAGAAAACACGTTGTTGATATTAAAAAGTATCGTTTTTTTTTCTAAATTTTCAAAATAGTTGAAAATTCTCTCTAATCCTAATAAAGTACTTCAAATAGTCTATTGAACTGATAAATGTTTATAAAGTAAATATTTTTTGCTAGTAATGTATAATATTCTAATAATTAAGGTAAACCAACAGAAAAACAATATCACTTACATACTATAGTTCTTCTTTTTTTAATCTAAAACAAAATCGGTTTTATTTAGCAGATTCTTGCATTGCATTATAATTTTTGTACTGCTTCCTCTTTCTGCTTGCTTTAATTGTTGTCTTTGATCATCACTTAAACATGTTCGACCCGACATTACAGAAAAACGCAGTTCAAGCTGCGAAATTGGCATGATCGAAAAGCAATTTGCTATTTATATTGTATATATTTCTTTTTATGACTTTGATATTTGCAGTTGGCACATTTGTCAGTGTTTGGCGGCGTCAAATTATCAGAGAACAGTTATTGGCCTCCGCATCAGAATCCGAGACTCATATTTCACGACTTGCTTTATTTGATAGATCGCAATTTCTATATCGCATTTACTTCAAGAAAATGTAAATAGCTTTTTTGCATTTTAATTGATTTCCAAATCTTTTTGTAATACATATAATATGGGGGATCTTTGAGCTTTTTGGGGCTGTCCTTCTCTCCCCGCATTTCAAAGCAATTTTATTGTAGCATTCAACTGTCTATTGCAACTAATCGTTCTATTAAAAAGAATCACATTTTTAATTAATGTTTTATAAGCTCGGTGAAGAGTAATTTGATTGTGGTGCACATTTAAAGGCAAATGACATTTGTTACAATTTCTAATCAATTGTGAGTGATTCTCAATAAATCATGCCCAGCTGTAAAAAAATATATTTCCTTAATAAAAAAAACAAACTAAAATTACGATTGAAGTGTACCACCACCATAAAGTATTTTTAGGGCTAATTTCATACGCCATTTTGTACCACAAATCGGCATTTTAACAAAATAAACGATTTATTTTGTATTTGGCCGTTACGACCAAAAATTCAACTGGCCGTTGCGAACAAGTTGGCCGATATGAACAAAACTACTTTTGGCCGATATGATCAAGTTGGCTGATATGGACAAAACTACTTTTGGCGATATGATCAAGTTGACCGATATGGTCAAAATCAAAAGTGGCCCATACGAACAAGTTGGCCGATATGAACAAAACTGCTTTTGAGCGATATCAAGTTGACCGATATGGTCAAAACCAAAAGTGGCCGATACGAACAAATTGGCCGATATGAACAAAACTACTTTGAGCGATATGATCAAGTTGGCCGATATGATCAAAAATGAAAGTGGCCGATATGATCAAAAATGAAAGTGGCCAATATGATGAAGTTAATAGGCGTTCTGAACAAATATAAGGCGTCGGTTGTCCTTGCGTATGAGTTACGATTCAGCTACTATCCGTGTTTCTTACGTTTAACGGCGTCGTTGGCCGATATGATCATAACTAAAAGTGGCCGATATGAACATAAACTGCTGTTGGTCGATCTGAACATGTTGGCCGTTGCGGTCACCTAAAATTGGCTAATATGAACAAAAACTGCTTTTGCCCGATATGAACTAGACCCATCTCTAGTCATGTTTGCATATTCTGCTCCTATTCTGTTTTTAAGTAATTTAATTTAGTAAAGGCGTCTTATAAACGCGCTCCTTTAAATAACACCACAGAAAATAGTCCAAGGTCGTAAGGTGGAGAACGCGCTAGCCACTGTACTGGACCATATGTTCCTATCCATCGCTGAGGAAAATTATCATCTAAGTAATTCCATACGGTAGCACTGTTACGTTGCAGGAGCACCATCTTGTTGATAAAACATATTCAGTCTTGTACGAAGAGGTACATTTTCCGTTAGTTCCGGCAATTCCTCCTCCAGAAAGTGCAAATAGTGTTTAAGTTTCTTAAACATATAAATTATTATTTTAATCTTAAATACAATTTTACTTATTAGATAAATAGCTTGTAATACCTACTTAACAATAAATGCAGGTCATATTTCATAACAACAAACTTGCACTTTGCATGTTTTTATTACATTGTCAAAGATGTGTAATTACAAGTTGGATATTTAAACTTCTGCGTTAGCATAAATTGCAATATTTCAAATAATCTTCGTTTATGGATTTTAAATTTTACTGCTAGATAAGTAGATTAATTTCCCAAACACGTTGATCATTCCGTTCTCTAATCTAGCATGGCTGTTCCGTGCACCAGCATCTAGAATTTTGTGTCGAAACCAATCCATTATTATAGAATCTACTATCATCAGACCAAAATATTCTTCTCAAGAAATCATGTTGGTGAGCATACTGCACTAGGAGAGGATTTTGTCACTGGTAACTGTCGAACAGTCAATAACGAAAGAACCAGTAACAGCTTATTCAAACCAACAACAAATTGAAAACAGCAGTTTTCAATGCGCACTTGATAAAATTCTAAACATGGGTAGATTTCTTAGCCTACCACTACTAAAGAGTTTAGTTGCGTTTATCTCAATGTTTTATAATGTAACAGTGGTATTTAATTACATGGTTGAATAGCTCTATCAGAATAGCTAAAAAATACCTGTAGTGCTATTTAAGAATAAAATAGTTGAATGTCGCGTCCCTGACCTACCCAGAGCTATCGCCGATAATTTACCGCCAACTTGTAGACAAAACGGTTGAGGGGTCGAATCCCAGTTGGTGCCAATTTCTTTTTTTTTATATACTACTTTTCTTAAACAATGTTGTTGGTCTTTGCGGTCTGCCCGAGGTTATGGTAAAGAGCAGTTATATTTTTAAAGAAAAAATACGAAAACAAAGTTGCATTCGCTCACTTATAACGCTTTTTCGCCCATGTGCGCAGGATTGTGTCATCGCGTGAATCTAAAAATATTTTACGCTCCACGGTAACGTGGAGCTACATGCGGCGTTTTAATATTTACATAGTGATGTAAGGAAGAGTATAATAAAGGATATAATGGACAGTTCTGGATCCACCCCCCACTCCTGACCTTGAGTTCAAGGTCACCCCACTCCTACCCCCACTCCTGGCCTTGAGTTCAAGGTCAATGTCAAAAAAAAATTTCATGTTGACCCGCACACAAACAAAGACTGAATGAGTATATTACATAAATGGCACTACACTTTTTAATTACACTTATCCACTTCCCCCACCTCTTTAGCTGCGGCTTTTAACTCGTTTAACCTCTCGAAGGCATTAACGCGAAGTGCCAAATTATGTAGTGCAGGATATCTATCCAAGCAGATCATCTGATACGGATTCTTGGTGTACAGAGTGGAGGCATCGTAATGAAAGAATCCCGAATCATTTCGGAAAAAGTTTGCTAGTGTAGTGTTTAATGGATGAGATATCTTAGGGAATTGAAATACCAGTTCAGGATTTATAGTTGGCTCTTCATCAAAATTATAATAACGACTTTCGGCAGCTTCATCTACGTGATACACTCCGTCGTCAGGAACGTACAGGAATAACATGTTGCTCGTGCGAGAGCTCGAAGAAAACTGAGATTCTTCTAACACATGGTGGCGGATAGTTGGCCTTAAGCATATGAGACTGAAACGCTTCTGCGCAGTCTTGCTCAACGGATACTTTGTTTTTAGAGCTTAAGAAATTGTAGAACCCAGACAGGTTAACCTTGGCCTTGGAATCTGTATAGACAAGATAGCCTTGGTCCTCGAATTGGTTAAGTTTTCCAAGGTTAGGTTAGGTTATTTTTTATTTTTTTAAGTTATACTATCCTGGAGTCGTTGAAGATGGTACTTATACCATTTTCAGCCCACTATCGAACAGTGAATCTCCATCCGACACCAACGATCATGACTCCTTTCCCCACCAATGACCATACTTTGATTTATTCTGGTAATTTTGGTATTTTTGCGTCTGTGAACTTATTTTACAACTTGAAGTGTTTTAGAAGACGAACAAAAATTAATGTGTCGCGCAGCAATGGCTGTAATAATCAGCAGGCCCGAATATATATTATATCAATTGTCGACGTGTCGCAACCTCCCAAATAATTCATTTGAAAAGTTATTCGATTTGCAAGAGGGTTCGTTAGTTGGCGAAGTTTACTTGGATGCGGCCCAGCAAAAGCTCTTCCTATTTATCTGTAATTATTTCTAAGCATCCTTAATGCTCTACTAATTTTATTTTTTTTTATGTTTTCTTTCTACACTCCTCAACCACCAGCGTGAATGTATGATATATAAATTTATACATAAATAACTTAATATATTGTTTTATTTCAAGTTTCACCTTGAGGTGAATTTTAACTTTATCCAAGCGGAGTTAGCATGGACTACTACTTTGACCTTGAACTGATTTTATAAAATTTCTCTAATTTTTATGTTGCTTGAAGGCTGCATCCCCACCATTAACCCTACCATTTTGCCTTGGGATCAAGGCTAAGGTTAACCTGTCTGGGTAATAAACATTCCACAATGTCTGGGGAGACATTTTACGTCGAACTCTCGAGCGAAATGGATGCTAGTGCTAACAGCGGTTCTTGTGGTGTTTGTGGCGGTGTTGTGTTGGGGTGTAGTGATTTTCCTCGAGGTGTTCGGTCCATGTGGTCGCGACTCTCTTTGAGGAAGTCCCAGCAGTCCAAAGCTAAACTCTGCGCCTGTCCGCAACTTATAGAATCGACCAATAAAATCAAAATTTTGCAAAATGTAATTGTTCAAAATGCAAAGCAGCTAAGACCTGAAAATAACCACCAAGGAGAACAACAATTGATTCAGGACGTAGTGTGTGAAAGCATTTTGAGGAATTACTTGTTAAACAAAATCAAAAGTGTTCCGCGACCTAAATTGAATTTTAATGCTTTAGTGCAAAATGTTGCGAATGAAAATCATGCTGAAATCTCTGACCATTTCGAGCAGCTTTCTGCAAATAGTGTTGAAATAAATGAATGTATATCGCAACTGAAATTTAATTTGACAGAATGCGTTGACCAGATGCTGAACGGCGTTACAATCGCTCCTGTGTTGAGTAATTCTATTTTTTAGCCATTGGGATGTTTGCCCTATATAGATCTTGTCACATTCTCCGCAGGGAATGGAGTACACAACGTTAGATTTATTCAACATAGGAGTTTTATCTTTGGTTACAGAAAACAAACTACGGACAGTTTTTAAGTTGTATTTTGCTATTTTTACCTGGTCGTATTTCAATATTTTACATAAATTCTGGGTTGTTATTTATGAAGGGTGATCTTTTATAAATGATGTCACCTACAGTCACCTCTTCAAGGTTCCTGGGTTGAGGATTAGGTGTACTAAAAAGCAGTTTTTTGATTAAAGTTTTAGGGTAGCCATTGCTGGAAAAAATGTCAGATAAAATGTGTAAATTTTTATTATGTAGTGACGGGTGTGAAATTTTTAATATTCTATTTTTTAGGCCTAGTATGATGTTGATTTTTTGATTGATGGGGTGGTTAGAATGATAATTAACGTACCTTCCCGAATTGGTAGGCATTTGATACCAATCGAGGATCAATACACCATTATCATCTCTGGTAATCCTAGTATCCAAAAAGGGGATGCATTTGTCATTTTCTTGTTCTATAGTGAATTGAATGTGGTGGTTGTAATTGTTAAAAATATTTAAAGTTTCATTAATTTGTTCTGAAGGAACAGCAGTTATTACGTCATCTACGTATTTCTTTATAAAAGGAAGCTGAAATGGCAACTTGGGGATGACCTCATCAAATAAAGAATCCATAACTATATTGGCCACTATGGGACTCAAGGGTGATCCCATGGGGGTGCCAAAAACTTGCTTATAAAATTTACTATTAAATGAAAAATATGTGTTATTGAAAATAAAATTAATAGTTTGTAGAAAAAAGTCCTTATTAAAATCACAGCAAGGTTCAATTAAGTTCCACTTATCATTAATTAATGAAATGACTAAATTTAAGGGGATATTAGTAAACAACGAGACAACATCTAAAGAGATTAACACAGTACCTGGAAGTAATTGATAATTATTAAAAGTGCTGGAAAATTCAAAGGAATCTTTGGTATTGTAATCATTAAGGTTGCTGAAGGCATTTGATAGGATGTCAGCCACAAATCTAGACAGCTTGTAGGTTGGAGAATTGATGGACGAAACAATGGGTCTCAGTGGTGTGTTTTCTTTATGTATTTTGGGTAAACCGTATAATTTCGGTGTTACCGCGTTGTTAACCCTTAGGCGTTTAGCCGTGGCTTCATCGACACAGTTATTAGTTTGTAGTAAAGTTATTAACTTGAATTTAACTGAAAATACTTTCAAGAAAGAATTTGCTATAATAAAAACTACCAATTTAAACAAATTTAATAGACTAAAACAGAATCAAATTAGCAAAAAACTTTTCAACAACAATCAAAAATGGTTTGTAAATTTAACCCAGGTAGAGCTCCCCGAGGATGTTAAAAACTTACTATCTTTAGGACCGAAATTTAGCTTAACAACAACCACTAAAGATTTACCCATTCCAAAAATTTTAGCCGATGTTGAAAACATTCTGGATAGGTTACCACAGTAACACAGTACACAGTACACAGAGCGAAATGGATGCTAGTGCTAACAGCGGTTCTTGTGGTGTTTGTAGCGGTGTTGTGTTGGGGTGTAGTGATTTTCCTCGAGGTGTTCGGTCCATGTGGTCGCGACTCTCTTTGAGGAAGTCCCAGCAGTCCAAAGCTAAACTCTGCGCCTGTCCGCAACCGAGCGCTTTCACCAGCTCTGAGGTTAGTAAAGCATTACCTATAGAATCGACCAATAAAATCAAAATTTTGCAAAATGTAATTATTCAAAATGCAAAGCAGCTAAGACCTGAAAATAACCACCAAGGAGAACAACAATTGATTCAGGACGTAGTGTGTGAAAGCATTTTGAGGAATTACTTGTTAAACAAAATCAAAAGTGTTCCGCGACCTAAATTGAATTTTAATGCTTTAGTGCAAAATGTTGCGAATGAAAATCATGCTGAAATCTCTGACCATTTCGAGCAGCTTTCTGCAAATAGTGTTGAAATAAATGAATGTATATCGCAACTGAAATTTAATTTGGCAGAATGCGTTGACCAGATGCTGAACGGCGTAGGGACGAATAGTTCATATAGTTTATATGAGAACATTTCTGCAGCTAGCACCTCAAATTCTAAAATTAGTAGAGAAAGTAAAAATGTGGATGCACTAAAAAAGAGTATTGCCGAATTCTTACTATTTGAGAACAATCACCAGAAGAATAATTCTGTCATTAGCTGCAATATTGCAAAACCTGCAACAATTATTGAAATTTCTTCTCGTGATTGTTCGCAAGCAGTTAATAACTTTTTGGATGGAAGTTTTGATCAGGGGTATATATCTATAGCTAGCATCCAAAATTTAATTAGCAATGATTCAAAATTAGATTCAAATGTTATTTATGAAAAGCCCCCGTTGTCTCAAAATACCGCTAATTCACAAGTCGACTCGAATATTATCATGACCCCTTTGGACCAAATGTTAAATGGCGCCGATTCAAAATTAAATTCAAATAATAACGAAAATTTAAGTTTTAGTTCTGATTCCGAAGTGCATTCAAATACCACAGGAATGTCTCCTTTGGCTCAAAAGCTCGATTGGAGCACTATTTAAATGTCTCCTTTGTCACAAAATTTAAGTCCTTATTCAACTTTCAATTCCCATGTTATTAAAGCAATGTCGACACAAACCTTCTACCAACAATTTACACAAAACAGCATTTTGTCCCGAAATCGTTCTCGAAATCTGAAAAAAAGTTTGAACATTGATAACTCTTTTGAAGAAATATTTGATTACGGCGATTCTCAGGGTAGTGTTTTAGAACATGGGTTGAGTTTGGCTGCAGACATCAGTTTGGCTGTTGACACTCCACACCTTACCGCCGCAACCCATGAGGAAACATCCATGGATCTTTCTGATAGTGCAGCTGACCCAACCCCCGCAGGTACTTCAGCTTCTCCGCCAACGACTGATGGTTCAGCTGCACCATCACAACGTTCCACGCGAGAAAGTCAAAACGATGGTTTTGAAGATTGGTGTGCAGATGGAGTCCAATTACGCGCCAGCGAATTTCTGAAAACGGAGATTCTCAAAACCATCGAGATGCTTGACGCTAGCGAGCGCAAGCTGAACCGTTTCCAGAGAATTATTTCAAAGCACCAAGATAACCTTAGGAGGTATAACTACAATCATACTATCCGCCAACTTAATAAGACACGACGGTTGCGCTTGAATGAGCTGGCCAGAAAGTTGAGGTTATCGAAGGTGCTTCGGGTGCAGCAGACGCTAATTAGGACTCTATCTTTTGCTTAATATGTCTTTTTAACAATCCAATTCCATAGTAACATGGTTGAAACCTTCCCGAAAATCCTTTCCAGACTGGAGAGTTCAACGTCCGCGTTCGTTCCAGTTGGAGGTCTACACCGAGTTTAGTAATTTTTTTATTTAAATGCTCTCGGTCTAGGTTGCCAAGAACAAATAACAAAGTTCTGCTGCTAACATTTGTTTATATCCTTCTGGTGTTGGTAGGTGTGTTTAGTCTTTAACTACTAGCCAACTAGCATGTTCAGGTGCGACAAATGCAACAAGTTCTTCACCAGATCGGATGCATTGTACCGCCACCGAAGAGAGAGTTGCCGTCAGGAGTTGGGTCACCCATCTACGAGCGGTAAGTTGAGTTGCTTCTGATTAATAACTTAAAAAGAATATTCCATTTTGCGGTTTTCAGGCAACGGTTTGGAGGCTTCGGCGACAACCGATGGTGAAGGACCCTCCACAAGCAAAAGAGTTAAAACAAATCCTCCTAATGGTAAGTCGAACTGCTGCGTTTCAGATGTTTAGAGTAATATATTTCTCTTTGTTTCAGATTCTCGACGTTCTCCTATGCGCTACTGTGATGTGTGTGACGAAAACGTTGCCCGCTCCGGGTATGTAGGACATCTCAGGAGCAATCGCCACAACAGCCGATCTGGTGTAGCAACCTTTGGAGAAGGAGTGGTGATCCGTCAGACCGCCTTCAAGCAGCGCATTGTTACCTACAGAGTAACTCCCGTTAACAATTATATAAAAGTCGCGGAATTTATGGACGAGATTAAACATAAAATCGTAACTTTAATAGAAAATAAAATGGCGACATTTAAAAGCGTTAAGATCAATTTGGAGCTATTTGGATTGTTTGTTTTTGAAAGTCAAGAAATAGAAGATATAAAAACGTTTCAGACGGTTAATGAAATTGCAACAGTTGCGACCGACTTGAATGACTTATATGATCGTTTTACGGGGATGCTGGACGCGAAGGTGTCAGAATTTCAGGAGCGAGATTCGGGTACATATATTTGCTTTTCTTGTCTTCTCTACCGATATTTATTGACCATATCTTTTTACAGGGTGGCGTTTGAAGCACCTAATGTATTTGGATGTAAATATTAACAAGTACAATCCACTTCGAGCCTCGTCCTACATCCCGCTCCCAAAACAGATTCAGAACAAGAAAGCGGTTGTAAATGTGCAAAATGAGGATGAATCCTGTTTCGGTTGGGCGGTGACTTCCGCCATTTGTCAACCGACAGGACCGTCCAACCGAACCAGCTCCTATCCATATTGCCGGCAGTTATTGCGCTTCGACGGCATCGAATTTCCGGTGAGATTAAGCGATGTTTCTAAATTTGAAAAATGTAATCCACAACTTTCTATTAACGTGTACGGTGTTGAAGAAGTTTTTCAAAATAATGTTACGAAATACGACATTGTAGGACCCCTGCATTACACCCGCAATAAAAAATTTGTTCATATCAATTTACTGCTTATTACTGATACGGTGGGTAATAGTCATTACTGTTGGATAAAAGATTTGTCTAGACTAGTTTCGCAACAAATAACAGCTAGAGATGGCGCAAAACACTTCTGTGACGGCTGTCTCTATTACTTTCGTACTGAACAACAGTTACACATGCACCTTCGTTTTGACTGTAATCACGTTTACACAAAATTGCCAACTACTGACTTGATAAGGAACAAACTGGGAAAAGTGGCCCCTCAGAATATTCTTAAATTTGAAAATTATCAAAAACAATTAAAAGTTCCCTTCGTAATTTATGCTGATTTTGAAACCATTTTAAAACCACTTGCCACGTCGCATCCCAATCCTACAAAACCATTCACGGTAACCGTGTTTGAACACCAACCTTACTATTTCGCGTACTTTATTAAATGTTCTTATGATGACACTTTATCCAAATTCGAAATTTATCGTGGTGAAAATACCGTTGATGTGTTCATGGAGCGTTTAGAAAGGGACGTTCAAAATTTATACTCCAACCATTTAAAACATGCTGTGCCCATGAAAGTTTTGACTGCAAACGAAATTCAAAATTTTAATGATGCTCTTTTATGCCACATCTGTAGTTTACCGTTTGATGACGATGGGCAAGATAAAGTAAGAGATCACTGTTATCTTACAGGAAATTACCGCGGAGCCGCCCATTCCAATTGCAATCTAAATTTTATTCTTCCAAATTTCTCAAACAAATTGCCTTAAAGAACGAACAAATTGATGTTATTCCACAAAACACGGAAAAATATATCTTTTAGCAAGCACCTTTTAGTTGATGAAATTCAAGGTAATTCTGGCAAGAACGAGAAAATATATATCAATTTGCGATTTTTAGACAGTTTTCGGTTCATGAACAGTTCTTTGTCAAGTTTGGCTGAAAATTTAAATTCCGATCAGTGTTTTCAAATACAGAAAGAATTTGGCAACGGCGTTAAATTTAATCTTATGAGGCAAAAAGGTGTGTTTCCATACTCCTACGTCGATTCGTTTTCCAAACTACAACAGCGCGACCTGCCGACAATAGAACAATTTTATGATACTTTAAACGAGCAGGAAACCTCGGTCGAAAATTATAATCGCGCTGTTGATGTGTGGAAAACGTTTAAATGCAAAACTTTGGGCGACTACTCTGACATCTAGCTAAAATCGGACGTACTACTTTTGGCTGACGTATTTGAAAATTTTAGAACTCTCTGCCTACAGCATTACCTACTAGATCCGGCCCATTATTACACGGCTCCAGGTCTAAGTTGGGATGCTATGTTGAAATACACTGCTGTGGAATTAGAGTTGCTAACCGATTTGGATATGCTACATTTTTTTCGAAAGGGAATACGTGGAGGAGTCAGTACTTGTGTAGGGAGGAAAGCTATTGCTAACAACAAATTTGTTGAAAATTATGATTCGAAAAAACCCACTTCTTTTATCATGTATTTAGATGCAACTAATCTGTATGGCTATGCCATGCGACAGTATTTGCCGCAGCGCGATTTTATTTGGCTAACCGCGGAGGAAATTGAAAACTTTGACGTTTCCAACATTTCGGACGAATCGGTTACGGGCTACGTTTTGGAAGTTGACTTGCACTACCCACAAAATTTGCACGAACGCCACAATGAATTCCCATATTGTCCCGCGTTGCTAGTTCCGCCGGAATGAAAATTTAAAGATGCAAAATTAATTCCAAATTTATTTGATAGAAGCAAGTATATTATTCATTACAGAAATTTAAAACAATGTTTAGATGCGGGCTTAATATTGACGCGAATTCATAGAATATTGAAATTTACCCAGTCTCCGTGGTTAAGATCTTATATTGATTTGAACACCAAATTTCGAAACGATAGTAAAAACGACTTTGAAAAAAACTTTTTCAAGGGTATCAATAACAGCGTTTTTGGAAAAACAAAGGAAAACGTGGACAAAAGGGTAAACGTCAAATTGCTTAGCCATTGGGAGAAAATTGGTAAAAGAATTGGGGCTGAAAATTTAATTGCAAAACCAAATTTCAAAAATTTATCTATATTTTGTGAAAATTTAATAGCTGTTGAGATGGACAGAACTTCTGTTTTCTACAACAAACCGAGTTATGTTGGTTTCTCTGTTCTGGATATATCGAAAACTGTCATGTATGATTTTTTCTATAATTTTTTGAAACAAAAGTATGGTAATAACGTTGTTCTTCTATATTCGGATACTGACTCCTTTATATTGCTAATTTACACCGAAAATTTTTATGATAACATGAAAGAGAATTTAGATAAATTTGATACTTCTAATTATAAAACTGGGGAACACGGAATGCCTCGAACGATTTCTGTTGTTGGCAAGATGAAAGACGAATATGCTGGTATCCCTGTTTTAAATTATTACGGAACTGGTGCAAAATCATACTGTGTAAACGCGCGCGATAAAACATATAGAAAGGCTAAGGGTGTGAAGAAATGCGCTATCGAAAAATCTCTTACGACGGAAACGTATAGCGCAGTAGCTACAAACATGCAGTCTAGAGTGTTTTGTATGATGACCGTTTTTCGCTCTAGTTTGCACACTATGTACACCAAACTGGTTAATAAAGTTGCGCTGTCTTCTTACGACGACAAACGTTTCATTATTCCCGGTTCTACCAATACTTTAGCATGGGGACACAAGGATATTCCTAGCGTTGGCAGACTTTACGATTTGGTGGATTTATTAGAGGCAGCCGTTTCCGAACAAATTTAAATTAATTTACAGTTGCCGCGAGTGAACAGTACTGGTTGTTATTTTGCTGCAGGAGTCCTACCATAATCGTTTACACAAACTTTCTTGTACGCTATTACTCATATTTGCTTGCGCTTTGTAGTTTGTATTAGCATTATTTATATGTGTATATATATATATTATAATAAAGTAAAACAACTAAAGAATGTGAGAAAACTGTTTATATTTTACTTGACTTCGTTGAAGTTTATTTAATATTAATTATTTGTAAATGACAATCTAAAGAACAAACACGTTTGTATAGCAACATAATTAAACTAGATACATATTAAAAATTATTTTATTTCATCATAATTACAGTTCAAGAAAATTATACAAGATCTGTTTTAGATATCCATGAATTATGCCTCTTATCTAAACCTAACCATTTAACGAACAGTTGATTTCCTTTTCTCCGAACCACTTTTTCCACTAGGAATATATCTGGGTGTTTAGTTTTCTGCAATTCGTACTCGTAAAATCCTCCTTTTATTTGTTGGTTAGTTTCATCTTCCAATATGTAGGTTGTTGGGTTAGTAAGACGAACTTTTGCAATTTTAAATATTTCGTTGCTCCAACTAGGGGTATATCCTTTGGCAAATGCTGCTCTATATTTGCTCACCCGAACATGATCGCCTAAGTGAAATTTTTGTTGCTTGGAATCTACCGTTTTAGTATGACTGAATGCAGCTTCTAGAATCTCGTTGGCATTTTTTTTATTAACATCTTTTGGCTTAAACCCAGTTGTGCTGTGTTTCTTTGAATTATACGCTTTTACGATTTTTGGTAAAAGATCTAACCATTTGTAGGTTCCCTGAAAGCTGAACTGCTTCCACATCATATTTTTTAAGGTGCGATTGCATCGCTCAACTATGCTACTTTTTAGATTTGAATAACTACTGTAATGGTTTATGCCGAATTTCTTCATCAAATTTTGAAATTCAGCATTATAAAACTCTTTTCCCATATCTGTTTGCAAATTTTTAGGCTTTTGTGTTGCAGCATTAAGCGCTTTCTTCATGGCTTCGGTAACTGCTTGACCCGTCTTTCGCTTGACGGGGTATGCCCAAACGTATTTGGAAAATGCGTTGATCACAACTAAAATGCATCGGTACCCCTGGTTAAGTTTTGCGTAGGGTATCATTTCTACCAAGTCAGCTTGGAATAAATCGTTTATTCCCTTGACAATCACGCGTCGCCGCTTAAAATTTTTTCTAGCTGGTTTGTGCAATTCTTCGACAACTTCATGTTTAACGTTCATGTTAGACTGGAACCTTTTCCTGTTGCAGTGAACATTTAAGAACTAACTGCATCGACATGAGAACATCCTTTCCACCATTGGGAAGCTTAAATCGGAAAGCATCTCCACGTTTGAATGTTTGACCGATCAGATTAGTTACATGAACATTGTTGAGATACACTTCCACGTTTTCTATACATTTATTTGTTTGTAAAACAACAGCCGACGTTAACAGAAATATGTATTCTGTTTGCCCCTTTCCGAGTTTGAAGAATCCCGCTTTGTCAGTTTTCGATCCAACGATGTGTAGAGGGACTTCGTAATACAATTCCGATATATTTTTGACTTTAAACAAAACATGAGTGGGATAGGCTCTATAACGAGAATCGTGTAAGTGTCTTCCAAACTTATCGATCGGCATTTCGTAGCTATGTGATGAGAAGTCAAGCTTGGGTCTCTATTTAACCATCGGTTTGTTTATTTAATAATTTTTTTCTGTTTTTAAAGCGTCAATTATACTAAGAATTTCGTTATTATGACCGGTATGACCTGCCAACTGTGAGGCTATTAAAATCTGTTTACTAACGTGTTCGGATTTCTCCAGGGAACAAATTCAATCTGCTTGTTATTTAAATTTAGGAGTCCTTTACCTCGTCGCTTGGGTGCAACTAAACGGCGAACAACGTTTCTGTACTTTTGCCTTGCATTACCACTTATTCGATCGTCGGGATTGTAATTTTGTCGGTTGGCTGCAGACCGATTAACGATATCTTTATAATTGTCTTCGTCAGCTTTACTGTAACCTATGGGTTTCTTTTTAAACATTAACTCATACATTCCAGGCGTTCCTTTGTAAACCACCCTATTTGCTCCATCCATTATGACCATGTCTTCCCCATCAAAGTCTAATTCTTTATTGCCTATAGAAAATTTATTGCTCTCAAGATCCCATCGTACTCCGTAGTGCATATCAAATTCGTCCCGTGTGTCATGTATCATGTTTTCGATATATTGCCTAGCTAATCCGTCATACTGATCTAAGAACTGGTTTAAATCTTGAGACTGCATCATTTGCTGTACGGTTGTATTACCTTCCCGAACGCTTTCTTCAAGCACTTCATCTTCTGCGGTTTGTTCTGATTCTTGATCCTGTAATTCTGTTTCTGGTGCAATCTCTCCAATGTCCTCTAACTTTAGAAAATTTGGTTGGGAAATAATAGGCTTGGGCGGAGAGGTCATATGCTCTACTTTACTTTTTATATTAGGAGTATCTACTCTTTCAGTTTTTAGAGTTGATATTGGATCCTGAAGGGGTTGGGAAATTGGTTTTAATTGTTCCGCCAACTGTAACTGCGATTGAGCAATGTCTGACCTTAAACTTTGATATTTCCTTTTTACGGCTTTTCTCGTTTTAAGCAGTTCGGCAACTAAACGTTTATCCATCTTGCGTTTATAGTTGTTCGCCAACCACTAACAGTTTGAAGTAAGTTTTAATTATTTATGTGGAAATAGCAATCAAAGCCTTTCCGGTATCGTCCGGAATTTATTGCACTATCTTTATCTATAACTAAAAAACCGTAGTCCTCCTGCCAACAAATAGAGCACAATTCCTTTAACTGATCGAACGACATGTCCACAATGACATGGTCGTCGTAAATGTGTTTGAGATTTGTTTTATCTTGTTGAAATACTACAATCAGATTAGCATTGTCTCTAATGAGTTGTTTGGGAATAGATGAATACGTTTGGCATAGGTAAAAGCAATCGATATTTCTATGACGTCCGAAACAATAGTAATGTTCAATTATATTTTGATTTTCTCCGACCACATCGTCAAAAACAATTACAGAATTGGGTTTTGCGTTTATAGGTTGTGGGACAGCAGTCCCATCTTCGTATTCCTCGTAACCAATTTCCTTTATCGGAGTTAATAAGTTTTTAAGATATGCATACTTAGGCTGATCTAGAGTCTTACAATATAAATAAACATTTTCAAATCGTAGGCCGTTAGGGTGTTCTATCAAAGTAACCATCACGCTTGTTTTACCGCTAGCTGAGCTGCCCACTAAAAGCCCTCTTTTACAATTCACCCCTAGTAAAACACTATGCCTTTGAAATGGTTTTACCAATGACTTAGCATCGTGATTTACGATCGGTAGGGTTACATTTTGTTTTTCAATTGTAATCCTTTTCATTTCGACACCTTTCTCTCCAGTACACTCGCTAAACACTAAGCTAAACCTAAACAGTGATCAAGTTATATATATAAGAACAAGTTTTAAAGAAATGTTTGCAGTACAAACTTTGCAATCGATCGCAATCGTTTAATATGAGAGTTTACGCGCACAAACCAGGTATTCGTCGACGAACCGTGAGAAGGAAAGGTTGTGGTGTTCTAAATACGCTTATAAATAATTTGCCAGTGGAACTACATGTGCCTGGATATAAGTTTTGTGGTCCAGGTACTCGTTTAAAGAAAAGACTTGCTAGGGGAGATCAGGGAATTAATCCGCTAGACGAAGCGTGCAAAGAGCACGATATCGCATATTCTCAACATCAAGATCTTCAGAAACGACACGAAGCTGACAAGATACTTTCCGAAAAGGCGTGGCAACGTTTTCGTTCAAAAGACGCTAAATTTGGAGAAAAAGCTGCTGCACTAACCATAACAGGTATTATGAAAGGAAAAACCAAACTAGGAATGGGTGCTCTACGTAAAAAGAGACGTTCAAAAAAAGTGAGACAAAAACGTTCTGGTGGAGTTATTAGCTTTACCGGTGCGGTCACGAGTGCGCGAAACCGTATTAAAGGTAATAAAGGATACGATGTAATGAAAGCTGCAAAGCTAGCTTTAGCAACCATTAAAAAAAGTAAAATTGCTCAGCCAAAAACTAGAATAATCAAAATCCCTAAAACTGGCGGTATTTTACCGCTCATACCAATATTTTCCGCTTTAAGCGCCCTAGGATCCTTAGGAGGTGGAGCTGCAGCAATCGCCAAAGCAGTGGGAGATGCTAAATCTGCTGCAAAGGACCTTAAAGAAAAGGAGCGACATAATAAAGCGATGGAGTCGGTTGCTCTTGGAAAAGGTCTACATTTGGGACCCTACAAAAGAGGATTTGGATTATATTTAAGACCCTACCAACCAAAAAACTAACTGTAAAGCTACCGCGACGAGCGTTAACAAACGTTGATTTAGCGAAGTATGCTAAAATATTAAAAATTCCGAATTTTAGATGATATTCATGCGCAACGCTTTGCCATCTAGAATTCATGAGAACGAATGCGGTATCGTAAATCTCGACGATAAAATAGGTCCTGGCACCCATTGGACTGCCTACGTGAAGCGTAGTGAAAACGTAACATACTTAGACAGCATAGGACATTTGAAACCTCCTCTTGAATTAATAAAATACTTTCGCAGCGACGGTAGCAAGAATAACATCGCGTACAACTTTGATAGATATCAGAACCTAAATTCCTACAATTGTGGTCATCTGTGTTTGCAGTTTTTATATAGCTACGTAAACTGACATGTACCTGCAGTGCGCTTTGAGTTCTTGAATAAAGTACTTCAGAATGTCCACCATTTTTACTCTTACCGGTAAATCGTCAGTATTAAGTGCAGATTTCAATCCACCACTTTTTTTGGAAGAAGACAGCGAATATGTAATGGGTTTACTTAGTTTTGAGTCGTACAATTCTATTCCCAATATATCACCACCGAAGAACGTCTTCAAACTTACTGGGCGAGAGGATATTGTGATACCTCAAGGAGCTTATGAAATTAACGACATCAACGACTACATACAAACTAGCCTGAATCCTGCTAACCGAGAATACGTTTTAATAAAAGGTAGTAACAGCACGCTGAAAACGATGATTAAGTCGTCGCACGAAATAGACTTCACTGCGGATAACTCCATAGGAGATTTACTAGGATTTCTACCTCAAAAATATAAACCCAATGTGTGGCATTCGTCTGAAAATATAACTAAGATAATGAAAATAAATTTCATATTAATACATTGCAATATATCGTTGGGATCTTATAAGAATGGGGAAGCAGGTCATATAATTCATCAATTTTTTCCTACTGTACCGTCTGGATACAAAATAGTTGCGTCTCCAAATCCAGTCATTTATCTTCCAATCAGCACTAAAATAATTACCAACATAAAAATTAAAATACTCGACCAAGAGGATGTTCCTGTCAGTTTCAGTTCAGAAACCGTGACGGTCAGTTTGCATTTGAAGAAGCTATACTGGGTTTCAGATTCAACACCACTTACAGCAATTTTAGCTCAGACACATCATCTACAGCTCCAAAAGGATATAACATGAGACATACCAAACGTTCCGCAGTCAGTAAGAGGTCGTCAGCCGATCAGTTAACAAAGAAGAATAAAGCATTTCTTAAATCGTTAGGTTTTCAAGTGTTACAATGAGTATTTTAAATATTAGTATATTTATATTAAATATTATATTAAAAAGTTCTTGTTGACAATTCAATTGTTAGCAATCAAATACATACCCATCAACCCTATACGAATCGCTTTGAAAATAATGACGAAATCCGGATTCCGATTCAAGAAGATATGGCAACACTACCCGGTTTAAGTTACTTGTATATACAAGGAAAATTGTTAAAAACAGCTGGAGGAACTACAAACGCTACATTTGTTAACAATGGAGTTGCCCATCTATTTAGCGAAATTCGCTATGAAATGAATGGCGTTGTGGTTGATTCGGTAACGACACCTGGTATAACGTCTACTATGAAAGGTTATGTTTCCTACAGTTCTAACAATATTAAAAAGCTTCAAAACGCTGGATGGCTTCCCAACGCAACAAGCAAAATAGTTGATGCATCTGGTAATTTTAACGTTTGCATACCCCTCAGCATGCTGTTGGGCTTTGCGGAGGATTACGGAAAAGTGGTACTAAATATCAGGCAAGAATTGGTGTTAATTCGAAGTAATACAGATAACGATGCGATATATAGTCCAAATATAGATGAAGATGTCAAAGTTACAATTGAAAAACTTTATTGGAAACTTCCCCATATTACAGCAGGCCTTGCTCAAGAATTAGCTCTAACAAAATACATAGATAAAAATATCGACACCCAAGTACCGTTTAGAAGTTGGCAACTTCATATAATCTCAGGATTAAATCAAGTTACGCAACATTCTCATGCGATTGCCACCAGTACAAAATTACAGACTCCGCGACAAGTTATACTGGGTTTCCAGACAGATCGTTCTGAAAAAATCGACAAATAAATGAACTAATTTGATAATTGTAATATTACAAATCTTCGGGTTTACTTAAACACCGATAGATATCCATACGATAATTTGAATATCGATTTCGCAAATAATCATTATGCAACTCTATACGAAATGTATTCACACTTCCAATCAACATACTATAACAAACATAACGAACCTCTATTATCCCTAGAAGAATTTAAAAAAATTGCTCCTCTGATTGTTGTGGATTGTTCGAATCAAAAGGATTACTTACAAGCTAATGCTGTGTGTTTAGACTCGAATTTGAAACGGCAGTCAACATGGCGGCCGATACAATAGCGTATTGCCTGGTTTTGCACGATCGCGTCTTTACATACAACGCGCTAACAAAAACAGTTAAACAGCTGTAAGATTAAAACCAAATGGTTAGTTTAATCAGTGCCTTAGAAGCAACAACATGTTTGTTATAATAGATCTCCAAGGTTTCATGATATCCGAAAAAAAATTTTCACAAAAGAATTAGCTGCATACGATGGAAACACCATTTCACATTACATTTTTAGAGCTCCGTTTCATTTTTCTGCGTTGCCCCAAAATTTACAAAAAAAGCTAACTGGTTGATGAAAAATCATCACTGTATTGATTGGGATGAAGGATTCACGCCTGTTTTCTTATTTCCAAAAATTTTGATGCTACTTGTTCGAGATGCTGACGTAGTCTACGTAAGGGGTCATGAAAAAGCTACATTTTTAAGAAGTTTCATCGATAAACATATAATTGAAATTAAAGAACGACCAGCACTGAGTGCATCAAAACCATCTTGCATGCATCATGTGAAACCACTATGTTACTGTGCATTGTCTAATGTTTATATTTTATACGAACACTATGTAATGCAATAATTTTAAAATAAATTTTTTTGTGTACTTACTAGTTTTATTTAATAATATACATGTTTCGTTAAAACGATAGATATATTTGTTAATAATACATTGTAATGCAAAAATATTTCTAACATATACAACAAGTCATGAACATTATTAATAGTAATACATTTTAATTTCTTTATAAAATTATGCAAAGCGTTCTAAGTAGATCTTATTTCTATGGTTTGAACTTAAAACTTTCACAATCGTTTTATGTGTATCTTCAATTCTTCTTTGAAATCTACATCTATCCACAGCTACAAATTCCCAGAACTTTATTCTATTTTGCCGATATGCGAAACTCCATACTATCATATTGTGGATTTTATTTTTTGACATATCAAACTTCACTTGGCGAACCATTTTATGGCATTTATGCATGCACTATAAGAGGGCTTTGCAAAGTTAACGTCAACATCAGCGCTTGGAAGCTATTTTTTATATTATATATAGCTGTAATCTCATCGTCTACCTTTAGGTCAACTCCAACCAAATCCGTGTACTTAATTTCTTTGTCGTTAATATAAAGTTTAACTTCCTTCACCGAGATTCTTACATTTGTAATGGTTCCCCTTATTGGACACTTATACACGCGTCTGTTGCCTTTAGCTTCATCTCCAAGAAAAACAAAATTGCCGTTCTCATCGGTCTTAAGAGCCAGTAATAATAAATTAGATTCGCTTCTTAATTCCGCCTCACCCATTTCTGCAAGAAAAATTTGAGGGTCATGATGACTATGCAAGTGTCTTCCAAATTTATCGATCGGCATCTCAACACCTTATAGAACTTTCACCTAATGATTGCCTGTTCTTCAACTGATCGTTATATATCAGTTTTTAATCTTTACCCACAAATATTTCAACTTCAGCAGTAAACTCCTCTAAATCAATATCGATTAGACTTTCCAGAAGGAGCTTTCCACATATACGGTTCTCCAAAAATTTCCAACATAACTTGACCCCCTTCTGATATTTTTTTTCTAACTCCTCAAGCTCGCTGATAGTTCCGAATCGTTCAAACCCATACACGCTTTCGTGCCCAGCATCGAATGCCAAGTCTTGAAGCAAACTCTGAAGACGTATAACTGCTGTGTGTAAATCTGTGGCCACAGGACGCGATGCTGCAGAGTATGCCATCCACATTCTGGCACATTTTGTTAATTAATCTTATTTGCAAAGTTTTCAAATTCAACGTCACATGTAATTATTTGTTCACCAAATTTTAACATCTCCAACATACACACAACATTTTCAGACTTTATATTTAAATTCATCAATACGCTTTGATTGTTGCTTTTTATGTCGCCAGACATACAGGCAACCCCTTTGATAACGCTTGTGTAAAACTTTTCAAACTCCAAGCCTTTTAACAGACCCAATCGACAATCAATTAATGCTAGGAGTTCCCATAATTCCACAAGAGACTCCAATCCCAAGTAAATTTCAGATGCTCCCTGGTCCTGTATGATTATCACTTTTGTTTTTGCAACAGTTTGGAAGGAAATGGTTTTTGAAGGACTTATGCTCACGGGTTGAACTTCAAAATATCTTGAAAAGAAATATTTTGTTATCACCCCTTGATTCGCCAAGAACACTTTCCATTCTTCTTCGTTGAAACTTATCCAGTCATTTTTACAACCATACAGTTGCACTACAGGGCAATGCCGTGTATAACTTGACAGACCAACCGCTACAAACTTGCTTCGCGATTTATTTAGAGGATAACTTCTGCAATGTATCAATATTGGATACGGTGCAGTTTGTTTAGCATTTACACAACTAACATCTTCCCCCGATTTCATTCGCACTTGGGTTTTCACCTTTTCGATACTTTGTAATAAATTATCCATCACTTTTACGAACTCGATCTTCTTTCGCGAACTAAACAAACTCAACTAAATATCGAAACAAGCATGCTCTTTATATTGCAATCAGTCAAGGTTGCACTTTGTAGTGGTGGTGGAAAGTAGCACCCATAACCTTGACTTTCACGGCCATACTTTACGAAGGTTGCGTATTTTACTTTATATTTCGTGTAGAAGCTTTACAGCATCAGTTATCGTCTGAGTCTAAGTCTGAAAATTATGTCACTTCACAACTTTTCCGACGAAGATGTCTTCTTCCAACCCCCGAGGACCAGTCACTACCAACGGTTCCACCAGTTTGTGGAAGAGGGAGGAAGCTCGTTCGGGGGTAAGGAGGTGTATGCGGTTGCCACCATCTCTTACACTCTAGAGCTGCAAGGGGAACAGCTTGACGAGTTAGCAAGATTGACAACGTTGCCGGCACCCTTGACGATACCCTTGGACGAGTGGTTCCGAAACAACGTGGTTCGGCAGGTGCTGCGCTTTACCTCTAGATTTATGGACGGGGAACTGCTGTATATTAACTATTATTGTAAATAAATATTTATACTTCTTAATTTTAATTATTTATTTTAAATGTTTAAATCCTCACAACCTTGAACCTATTTAGCCTTGAGTTGACTCCACCCATCCCCACTCTTGTACCTGGGATTATATAAACTTGTTTGCAAATCCAAACTTCAGTTGCTCAGTGACAAGTCTGTGAAGATGTTGCCTAACCCGAATTACCAGTCTTATGTTAAACGACTAAAAACATTCAACAATTGACCTGGTGAGCTAACCCCAGAATCGCTTGCTGCTGCCGGTTTCTACCACATCCCCACTGGTGTTGACGATACGCAATGCTTCTGTTGTGGAATTAAAATATATCTATGGGAACCCGCTGACGACCCCCTGTCTGAACACCTTCGATGGTCAAAGCATTGCTCATTTGCGAATCTTATAAAATCCTTGAAAACTACAAAGGGGCTACTTGAAGAGGCGAAAAAGGCTTTCGATGGTTTGGAAAGACTAGTTAAGTTTGATGGTGTCGATGTTGCTGGAAATGGTGTAGAATCCGAAGACATTTATGATCGACTATCGCCAAAGAAGCTACTACTACAATTTTTCCATTCTTTGTAGAACTCGCGTGCAGTTAAAATACACATCGCAACATATTTATTTCCCCATTCGCAAGTTTGACATACTCGTATCAACATGGTGCGTGAAACGTTGACTCTTGAGTACGTATTAGATGAAACAGCAAGCCAAGCCAAATGTTTCAAGCATGTCAGTGAGAAACTCAAGCCGCTAGTTATTAGTAATATCGATGAGATGCAATATTTCTCACATCAGCATTATATAAAAATTAGTGGTAGTGCAACATTTATTCGGAATAGTGTAGAAAAGGTTATTATTCCCCTTACCGAAGTAAACTATCATACAAATTTGCGTGAGTGGTACCAACACAACATATATAACATTTGTGTTCCGACGGATCACTTGACTAGTTTATATCTGGAGGTTACTGGAGATTTTAAAACTACAGACTTTCATGGTGTCAACAACTGCAAGAAAATCCGCCGTCCGCAGGAAAATTTTTTTTTGACCTTGACCTTGAACTCAAGGCCAGGAGTGAGGGTGACCTTGACCTTGAACTCAAGGCCAGGAGTGGGGGTGGATCCAGAACTGTCCATTGTATCCTACTTATAATGTTGCAGCTTCCACCATTTGTCTATATTAAAAATTCATCCTAAGAGTTTGACAATCTCGGGACTCTTTATAACATTTGCGCATAGATGGCGCTCTTAAAAGTTCAAATTTAAGCAATTATTTAAATTTGGCGCGGTTTGATAAGTCTTTGATCACTACGTGACACTTTGAACCTTATTCTGTGTACAACACTTATTTACTAAGGTTAGATTAATTAGTTAATTGCGTTTTTACTTTTATTAATGAAATACGCAAGTACGTGAAACATTTATTCGGCATTTTTACGTAATGTTTATAGATTATTGTAGTTATTTTTGCGGTGGTTTTTAGTTGGAAAATGGGTATAGTGATACTAAAATCCACAAAATACCAACAACCAAGAATATTGGACAAACTAGTCGCCACAATAAACTGATGATCTCATTTACGCGTTACTGGACTCGTTACTTAGAAATGTAACGCGTTACTTCCGATAACTGCATAAACTTAACTTGGTACAAAGCATAATTTTAATAAAAACCATTTATTTACTGATATGTTCTCATTATCGTCGCCTACATACGCATTAGTTTTATCTGCAATGAACATTCTGAAATGTATTTGTAAATAAGTTTTATCGTATAAGAATGCCGATGGAAGTCTTGCAAATTTCTTTTATTAAAGGGTAATCGTCATTTATGTTTAACTTGAATGGTGTCATTAAAATATTTGCTACAAATAAAACCACTTTCGTGGATTTTCCTTTTAAAATTTCTACTTCAATTCTCGCGTTCTGTTTTAGTCTGTAAGTCCAGTTAGCAATTATAGGTAAACTGAATAGCTACATTCACCTTGGGAACAGCAAATAATGATAAATCTTTGTTATCGCCTTTTGATAGGCCGCACAAATAACAGTATTTTGGCATTTTTAGCCTAGAATATTAACGTGGTAATAAATAAAAAAAACTGTTACTTTTCAAATTTATTTTAAAATAAAATTGACATCTGTTCATTAAATTTGAAAGGAGCCCTGAAATTGTCAAAGTTTGGAGATGAAAATAATTGAACAGAGTGCAAACCCCAGTCTTCATTACATCACTGTTTTATCATATACGAATGCCGACGGACGTCTTACAAATTTCTTTTATTAAAATGTATCCGTCATTTATGTTTAACTTGAAAAGTGTTATTAAAATGTTTGCTACAAATAAAATCATTTTCGTGGATTTTCCTTTTAAAATTTCTATTCCAATTCTCGCGTTCTGTTTTAGTCTGTAATTCCAGTTAGCAATAATTATAGGTAAACTAAATAGCTGCATTCATTTTGAGAACAGCAAATAATGATAAATCTTTGTTATCGCTCTTTGGTAGGCCGCACAAACAACAGTATTTTGACTCTTTAGGCTTAGAATATTACCGTGGTAATAAATAAAAAAAAACTTCTTATCTTTTTAATTTATTTTAAAATAAAATTGATATTTACAGTCTGATGATAAAATTTACAAGGAGCCCTGAGAATGTCAAAGTTTGGGGATGAAAACAATTGAATAGAGTGCAAACAACGGTCTTCATTATATCACTATTGAAATTGTTTTGGAAGGGATCAAAAAATGTAGTGCCGCGAGAGGGCAGCAGTAAGTATTTATTTCTTGTCAGTTTCAAGAAATCTTAACCTAACCCTTTATTATCTATGCGTGGCAGTTAAGAGAACAATTCGATTCGTTTAAAAAGTAAAATAATAACGAATATTAACATAATTTATTAAAAATAAAACAATTTATAACTTTAACAGGTCTTTGTTTACGCCGTATACGTATTTCGACATGTTGGTATGTCATTTTCAGATGCAAGATTAAAAGTGAACAGTTAGTGTTGCTATAGGAACAATAAATCTTCATAACTTGATCCTGGTTTTCTATATCTGCGTCCAGATGACTTGATTTCTCATTGCAAAACGTCTAATAATGGCGAATTTGAGAAACCAATTTGCTCATTCATTGAAGGTATAGTTTTTAAATGTTTGTGAATTTAAAATGCTTCTAGTATATCCAGCTTACGTTTATCATCACAAAAATTTAAAATTTTATAGTGTTATTAGATGACTTTAAATGATTGTGTTCTAATAAGTGTTTAGCATAATTGGATTTATGTGGTTGTTTGTATTTGTAACAACGTACGTGTTTCTTGCACCTAATATCAAAGTTTCTAATTGTTTGTCCTATACAAACCGAATTACAATGCGAGCAATTTAATTTTTAAATGCCTAATTTTTGTAAACTGTCTGTTTTTTCTTTAGCATTAAACAAAGTGTTTAAAATCTTTTCTGTTGTTTTAAGGGTTATTTTACACTAGTGTTACCTCGCCGAAATTCGACGGCAGACTCAGCGTTGACCGACCCGGCGAAATGCTAAGTCACGTGATGCATTACTTCCAATAATGAGACGCGGCGTTAGTGTAGATGTTGCCTCAAGTGAAGCGCGTCTAGCAGACTTTCATATATATTATAAATTAAAATAATTATTATTGAAAAATCGATATAGAATAAAAATATAAAAATGTTTCATGTTCCATCTGAGGATAGAGACCTTTCATTGAAAAACAAATGGTCCAAATTGGTGAAGCGGTAGCCGCTGGAGGAACCGGAGAAAAATGCCCTTTGAGCTTTTATGTATGTATGGATGGATTTATTTGTTTTGTTTAAATTTTGGCAATTTTTTCTGTTTTATTGCCAAAATATGGAATTGGCGCGTGTTTCTGATAAAGTAGTTGGATAAATTTTCTGAATTGCTACTTTATGATCTTTCTATTTAATTAGTGTCTCAATAAGTTGAGTATTATAAACATTATTGTATGCAATTTGTTTAATAATCGAAATTTCTCTATAATAACTAATTTTATCTAAACGAACCGTTAAATGTATCACGTACCCTGCTAATTTGTGTTTTATGATGACAAGAATCGTGTGGTATTATAATGTCCGTTTGTGTAGGTTTTCTGTAAACAGAGTATTTAAGTTTATTATTTGAATTAATTTTTATGTTTAAATCTAAAAAGTTAATAAACCTATTTTATTCAGTTTCTAGTGTAATTGTTATTTTTGGGTGCAAGCTGTTAATAAAAATTTATTGATTAACTAAAATGAACTATCAAAACATGCTAAAACGTCATCAACATAACGAAACCAAAATATAATTTTCTCAGAATGGTTTGATTCAAATATTTAATCTTCTAGATTTTCTATAAATATATTAGATAAAAGAGGTGAAATTGGACTTTACATGGGTAAACCATTTTTTTGTAAATAAATTTTATTATTAAAAGTACCTAAAATAATTTTGATTAATGCAAAGTTCAAATAATTGAATCAACTCAGTCCGTTTTACTAATTCAACATTTTTGTTAACAAGAATATTATTTAACAAAAGAATACACTCTTGAGGAGGTATTTCTGAAAACATGTTACTAACAACGAAACTAACTAGTTTGCTTTGCGGTGGTAAATGTATGTTAGATAATTTATTGGTTAATTCAGATGCATTTTTAATACAGTATTTAGGTTTATAATCAAAACTGGTAATTATATTATTCAATATTTTTGTCAACATGACAATTTTCCAATGTTTGTCTTAATTCCTTTTTAATAATTTTTGGTGGGATTATATGGCACGCCGAATGGGACTTAAATAAATAGCGTGTTATGATATAAATATATGCTGTTAGGGTATAAAATAAGACAATATAGTGAATTTTTTCTTGTTAGGATATGAAGTTTCTTATTAGTACATAAAGTTTTCTTGTTAGGATATAAAATTTCTTGTTAGCACATAAAATTTACTTGTTACCACATAAAAGTTTCTTGTTAGGACATAAAGTTCTTGTTGGTAGATAAAGTTTTCTTGTTAGGACATAAAATTTTCTTGTTAGGATATATAATTTCTCACGTTAGAATATAAAATATTTCGCGTTAAAATATAAACTTTTCGCGTTAGGATATAAAGTTTTAGAGCGCACGTCGATGCGCAGCAAACGCGTATCACATGACTCGTCATGGTGCCGACGTTATCAGGAACACCCGAATGGAGCCGAAGACTAGCGTCTAGCCCCTTGTATTAGTGCCGATCATGAAATGCGCAATATCATGTAATAGGGCTCGCATATGTGCGAGTGTGATATTTACATCGAGATTTGCATTGTTAAAGCCGATTTTTTCATTGCTAATAAATTGCATTCAATAGAAAACAACAAATCCTTTTTTTCAATTTATTACCAGACTTGAGTGTTAGTATGCGGCGTATGCCGTCAATCAGTGAGTGAATGCAAATTTGTCTTCGTATTTTTTCTTTAAAAATATAACTGCTCTTAACAAATAACCTCGAGTTAACAGCAAAACGCAAGAACAGTGTTTAAAAAAAAACTATAGAATAAAAAAAAATGTTTGGTTCCAACCGATATTCGACCCCACAACTACTTTATGCAGTAAAAACTCAACACGACCGAACACACCCTCATATCAATCTGCACCATTACGGTGTTGTGGTTGACTCACATTTCAGCTGCATGCAGAGGAGGTGCGCAAGTCGTGTGAAGTATGATCGGCTGTAAGACAAGGGGCTAGACGCAAATGAGCCGAAGTGCGTGGCCAGATCATCTTATGCTGTCTATCTCAATACTCGTTAGCGGTTATGGCTGTTCTAGGTACTTCCCCCTAGAAGCCTGCAATTCCAATTGATGTGTACATAAGCTGACCGGTGTTTTTGATAAATTGCTGCTTTAACTATCAACCCGTTTTGGTAAGTAGATAGATATACTACATATGCTTATATACTTAATAATGTGGTTCAGTAATTTGAGGGTTGTTTCAATTATAACAGCTGAGTTTCAATATTTACTTGATGGTAGGTTCCCAGGATGGCTGAAGATCTAAATAATACAATCAACGAAATTTTGAGGAATCCCTCATTTAGAGCAGGGCTAACAACAGCTGTTCAACAACAGCAAAGTGCTCTTTGCCCTACACCGATTCAACCTCAACAACAAAATGTTGCTGATGAAATTCGTTGACTTTTTCCATCTGTACGACCATCGGTAAGTAAATATGAAATACTATATAAAAGACCTCGACACCTTCGGGTACATGAGGATAGATTATGATGATATATTATACACGGTATTCCAGCGAAAACGTTACCCTCAAATATCTCGTACAGCAATTGAGCTATCAAGTTGAAAGTTCGGGAAATTATTAAAGAGACAGGGAGAATCGACCAATTGTCACTCTTTCATCCTCAAAAAGCACATCATTGCAAAGACCTTTAAAAACGATAAACGCTTCTTCAATGAAGAAGAAGAAAGAAATTTTTGTGTTAATTTATTTTGGTTTGAATTACATTTTTAAATTTTAATTGATTTGACTTATGCGGGGCTAGGGGTAAATAGTACTTTGTAGCCCCCCCCCCCCTATCCTAATATACAGGGTGTTTAAAAATTACACCGACAAACTTCGGCAGGTGATTCCTTAGGTCATTTTAATAAACAAATTTCTTCTAGATGTGGGTCCGAAAACACTTCGTTACGGAGTTACAAACCTCTGAAGTTACACCTATGTGGTCACTTTTTTGTTGATAACTTCGACAATAGTTGCATTACCATTTTGAAATTTATCACATTTTTCTTAACAATTCTTAATTGGAAAAACCCTATTGTTTAACAAACTGTTAAAAAAACTCGAAGGTGCTGTAACTCTGTAATGAAGCATTTTATGATCCATATCCATATGAACTTGTTTTATTGTTTTGATGTCTTAAATCCACTCTGAGAGCTACATCCACATAATATGAATAATCCAAATTTTCTTGGTGAGTAGATTTTGATAAAAATTGAATTATCTCGAAAACGGTTGAGTTTATTAAATTCCAACCAGAGTACCTTTTTTGTGTATTTTTGTATGGCGATTGGGATTTTTAAGACAAAAATAAAAATAGTGTAAAGATGTAGAAAATATCGACAATAATAAAGCACGACCGCCCATATGATACGCCTCTGGTGCGTGTATGAAAACAAAATTAAGCATAAACAATCAACTAGATGAGAACTGTCAGCATAAAAATTTTCAAAACGATAATGTAACTATTCTTGAAATTATCAACAAAAAAGTGATTGGAAAGGTGTAACTTTCGAGGGCTGTAACTCCGTAACGAAGCGTTTCCGGACCGACGCGACGTCTATAGAAACGTTTTTTCTTAAAATGACCTAAGGAATCACCTCCCGAAGTTTGGCGGTGTAATTTTTAAACGCCCTGTAGATTATTGGATTATTCTTCATAAATTTATCCAGTCTACTGATCAGTCCTATTTGTTGTATCTACTTGCTGCAGCATTTGTTTATTTCAAAATCTGAATGAATGAATTGCAAGTTTCAAGATGAATGTTTTACAACGTTTCTGTGTTACTAGGCAACCACAACGCCTCATCGCAGCACATCACTATCGACTGTGGCAAGCTCAAGATCCGCCAGGAAAAGGAAGTATAAAGAAGCATACTGCAATTTCAGCAAAGATGTTATACTTTTAACTAATTCAACATGTACAAATACCTTTAAAGGGGCAACAAAATCAAAAGCGTTTGATAGGGGGTTCGGAGTCCTTTCAGTCCGTTTTCAAAAAAACTGGGGCAAGAGCTGCGTTGAAAACCACATACGAGAGGTTTTTGCAGGGAAATTACCAAGCAATGTTGAAATAGAACTTCTGCTACCTATGTCTGGAAAATTAGTAAAACCGACCGTGGCACCTGGTGAAGAATGGGACGGTGCATAAAACGAATCAATGATTCCTAATAACATATAGTAAAATAATTCTATTATGTCATAATGTGTATAGTGTGACCCAGCCTGTATATGTTAAACAGTGCTACCATGAAACCGGGTAACTTTCAATAATTTGATCACATTTCATTCCATAACTTACTTTTGGCATAACTTTTATTGGCATAAACAAATTTTATAAAAATAATCATGTCAATCAAAGTTCATGTGGGGAATGCGATTATGACAGTTATTTTAGTGTTTATTTACATTTACATTCATACCTAACAAAAAAATAAAATTCGTGTTTAAAGTTACCCTGCTCCTTGGGTTGATTCTTGGAGTGTCAGTGGCTAATGTATTTTTGCAAGTTTACTTTACTTGTAGATGCTGTAAATAAAGCCGTAATTATGTGTTCTACTTATTTATTTATTTGGCTCACATGAATGTAGGTAATTTTACAGTAATATTAATGCTGTGTACATTTGATTACATTAACAATCTGTCGTCATTACAAAGTATGAATTTAGTTCGTGCATATAAAATTTTATTTCAAAGTATTCTTAGGTGTTTGCAATGATGGTCTTCACAATTTGACGAAGATTAAGATAATGTGCAATTCCATTGTAACCATCGTCTACTAGTGGGTCGGGAACAGCTTCAGAAAACAATTGCATATGGATATCAGTAAAATCAATTTCCAAATCTGGTACTACTATATTGTTTGTTGTTTGTATTTGTGGAAGCGGACCGCTATCATCAACTCCATACAACTCCTGATTCCTTGGGTATGCAGGATCTTCGTTACTAATAATATTTTGCTGCAATACTCCCAGCTGCCAAAGTTGAAGTGGTGATCTTCCTTGTGTTGTCCTCATGCTATGAAGATTCCACTGCCTAACAAACAGTTGTAAACGTCTACGTATTCTTGGAAGATAAACATAGTGTAGACAGAATAAATCATATTCGTCATTCTCATCTAACAACTCTTCATTTTCTAAAGCAATAAATATTTCCTTAAATTGTTTCGATACAATACGATTTATTTCAGCCCATAATCTTTCTTATACGCTGATTATGCACTGAACGCCCAACTATAAAAGATCCTCGATTTAGTCCACGTCGTTCCAACATATACCTTGCTATGAGGATATTTTCTATATGCCTATAAAACAAGTAGGTACCTATTACAACACAGTTGCCTCAGTCGCAAATCGAAAGGCGGTTAGGCACAGTATAGCATTAAAAAATTCAGCTTGCTTTATTACAAATATATTTCCATCTATACACTGAGTTTTTCTTTTTTGTACATACCACCTATGTATACTTTTATAAAAACCATGTCAATGCATTGTTTTACTGCAATCTATAGGCAACCAACTATACACTAAATTTAAGAGCTTTAATTTTTGAAAAGAATAGTCTGCTGTGGAAACAGTAATCAAATTGTTTAATGTCAAATTAATAGGAATTAGTTTTGATTTTTTGAGTTTAGCATAAAATTGTAATTTAAAATGTATTAAAAAATCACAATTTTATGCTAAACTCAAAAAATCAAAACTAATTGCTATTAATTTGACATTAAACAATTTGATTACTGTTTCCACAGCAGACTATTCTTTTCAAAAATTGAAGCTTTTAAATTTAGTGTATAGTTGGGTTGCCTATAGATTGCTATGCATTGACATGGTTTTTATAAAAGTATACATAGCTGATATGTATACAAAAAAGAAACACTGTATTTACTTTACGAAAGAGAAAATTTACCACGCTGCCACAGGGAACTACTGTAGTAATCTGATAAGTACTAAATTGAACTGATAATACTGTAATTTATAAAATTGTACGTACCATAAGTAATTAGGTCCTTTTACATTATATGTCCTCCCTACTGAAAGTCGCCTGACACAACCCTATAGAAATATGTGTGTAAGGTTTATATGAGGTTTTTGAAACAGGCAATTCCGAGTTGATTCTATAGAATATTCTAATGTGGTTTTATCGGGTTGCGTTTAAGAGGTTAAACAAGCATTTGCCTTGTTGAATATTAATATGGTTTAACCAGGACAGATAGCGAATGCTTTTACAAGGTTTTACCGTAATTTGACAAGTTCGAAATTTACAACATTTTATCAGGTTATTAACGAACTTTTTGTAATGAGGTTGTATGAGGTTATATTTATCAGGTTGAATAATCGTTTACCTTATTGAATATTAACAAGGTTTAACCAGGAAAGATAGCAAATGCTTTTACCAGGTTTTATCGGAATTCGACAAGTTCGAAATTTACAACATTTTATCAGGTTATTAACGAACTTTTTTTAATGAGGTTGTATGAGGTTATAGTTATCAGGTTGAATAATCGTTTACCTTATTGAATATTAACAAGGTTTAACCAGGAAATATAGCAAATGCTTTTACCAGGTTTTATCGGAATTCGACAAGTTCGAAATTTACAACATTTTATCAGGTTATTAACGAACTTTTTTAAATGAGGTTGTATGAGGTTATATTTATCAGGTTGAATAATCGTTTACCATATGGAATCTTAACAAGGTTTAACCAGGAGTTTTATCAGGTTGTATCAGAATTTGACCAGTTTGAAATTTGCATAAACAAAATATTGTCAGGTTATTCAGAACTTTTTACAATTCGGTTGTATGAGGTTGATTTTCAAATATTCAACAATACTTTACCTTGCTAAATATTAATAAGGCTTTCCAAGTTTTTTTCTGAATTTGGTAATTGCAAAGTAGAAAAAAGCATTTAAAGTTAATGAGCATAGGATAAGAATATAAATAAGAAGAATAAACTTAAAACATTAGAATTTATTATTTATTCTCATTACGAACATTATATGTACTATATATTAATATACAGAAAACTAGCAAAATTATTTATTAATTAAATCATGGATTAATCCATCCTCCTCTATTTTTTGTATTTCTCCATTTTCTTCTATTTCGCTTCTTCTTTTTCTTCCTTCTCTCCTTCTCCATCTTCCTTCCTTGTCTTCTTCTCGTTCTATGTCTTCTCCCCTTCCATGTCTTCTTCTCCTTTCATGTCTTCTTCTCCTTCCTTTTCATTATCTTCTCTTTGCTTCTGTTCTTCATCTCCTTCTACTTGTCATGAATTGTAATCTGATAAAGAAAAACAAATAAATTAGTACAAATCCCAAAATTGCATCATATAGATAATAGAATACAATTTCGAAGAATAATTTTTGGAAATTTTCCATAATTTTGAGAACGTGCCATCTTTACAACTTTTATACTGCCAAAAATATTCTTCTATCACGTGATTATACTTATTAAGGGCTATTAAATGATATAATTTTTATCGATTATTTTTTTTCTGTTTAAGTAATCGCGCATTAAAGTCAACATTTTCAAAAATTCGTAGTGGCTTCGTTTTGAAGATACAGCATTCGAAAAAAAAAGAATATTTTTCCGAGAATTATTTTTTTCATACGATCTTTTTCGACCACTACAATACCTAACTAAATAATGTATAAAGTAAAATAAATACTAAGTAAATACTTACCACCATAACAAATCACGTATGCAGGATACGCATTGCCTTCTTCTGATTGCCACCCCACGTTATATTTTTTAGCTTTTTTATACCCCACTTTATTATTAAAAATGTAGCAGGCGTTATATAGGCACCGTCATAAAGGTATCATCCTCTAAAAATCTAAAGAATACAAATTTATATCAGCCATGTTGAAGTCAATTTTATTATGAACGAAGTTTGCTACACGAAGATCGCTCACAGACTCACAGTTTAAGAGCGTTGTCCGTAGAACGGTCCTTTTTGAACAGGTAAAATTGGTAGGGATAGGTTTCAAACAGGTATAAAAATATCCGAAAATACAGCTTATGTCTGCATATTTTTAAATAAGACGTACGTTTTTGTAAAACGTGCAGCTATTGAAAATCCGGGTTTTCAATTAAAGTAGACTGCGTTAAAACACAAAACTTCATATTTACTATCTAGGGCGAAACACGTTATAAATTCAAACATTTATTATTATCACATTCTCATTATGTAACAGTACCTCTCCATTTCACTAATTGAGCTCAAGTTAGTTACAATGAATACAGTAATTAATTATTAACATGATAGAAAATTGTGTTTCTTGGGGATGATCAAGAATTTACTTGCGTCTTGCAGTTGCTAGGACTTGGGGCATTTGCGTTTGGTAGGTACTTATCAGCACAATAGGACAATAAAAATAAATACCTACCTTTTCTGCTTTAAAACTCCAACAGATGTTTGCAAGTTCCACGAAAGCCAAGATCGCCGCCGCTTACCGTTTTAAATTGCGACTGAGCGGCTGGTAATCAAGGAATAGGTACTTTTCAACCATATAAATAGTACATACCTCTAACTCAAGAACGTTGCAAGTTTGAAATTTTTTTTAAATGAAAGTACTTGCAAGTGACAGTGGGGCTAATAATGCTTTACACCTTTAAACATTGTGAAAACAAACAATTCATTGAATTACCAGCATCCCATTATAGATTCACAATAAGCAGCTTTTACCTAATCAAGTGATTCCGCACTGTCTAAAAAAAACACTGTCTAAAAAAACTGCAAATGCTTGTAATAGAATGTAACAAGTTTTAAAAATTCCTTAATACTGTATAACAATTACTAAGTTATTTTAGTGATCCTTTCATTACTTGACTGCAAACTTCATAAAAGTTAATTTTATATTATTTACTTCAATTTTTGTCATCACTGGGTATAACAATAAAATTTTAATTATAGCGTCAAAATTTACTTTTCTGAGAATTTTAATTTCAGGATAGGAAATTTCAATTGTTTAGATTTAGAACACAAATTCTGATTTGCATTGACTTCTAAATTAAGCTCTTTGTTCAGAATATTGACTTAAAATTTTGAATTAATTATTTGATAATAGGCTGTTCTATTTGAACTGTGCACCATTGCTAAATTTGTTAGACGAAAACTAGTAATAGTACAAGAAAATAAATAAATATTCAACTATTTAAAATTAATAGTATATTAATAAAATAAAACACTTGGTAAATTGTTTCACAAATTGTTGTTATTTATTTACTCGACTCGAGTTTCAACCATCTCGGTTATCTTCAGGAGTTTACAATACTAACTACCTAACTAAAAATCTAAAGATGTACAAACTGCTTATTTCTAGAAATTCGATCGTCACCGCCCAGATTTTAAGTGTTACCACATGTGTTTCTATGGCTGAAGGGTCTGTGGGTCAAGGAGTGGTGAATTACCTAAGTCGGTGTGGTCGTTAACTAAATTTTTATTATTTCTCATTGCCTTTTTAATTTCTAAATTTTCTAATTTATTTAATCGGTTACCCTTGTTTTCTATGTGTAAAATTTTTGTATCTGTATGTTTGAAAAAATGATTGTTTGTAATACAATGTTGGGAAATGCCTGTTGATTTATGATTGTATTTAATTGATCTAGTGTGTTCTTTAATTCTTGTATTAAAACTGCGGCCTGTTTGTCCTATATATATTGCATCACAATTAGAACAGTCTATTTGATAGATACCATTTTTTGAATATTTTTCTATTGTGTCTTTATTGTTTACTAGGTGTTTATGGAGTTTATTTGGATTGTGTATAGCTACGTTAATATTTAATTTTTTGAGCCTGTTAGAAACTTTATAGCTAAAGTTTCTAACAGGCTCAAAAAATTAAATATTAACGTAGCTATACACAATCCAAATAAACTCCATAAACACCTAGTAAACAATAAAGACACAATAGAAAAATATTCAAAAAATGGTATCTATCAAATAGACTGTTCTAATTGTGATGCAATATATATAGGACAAACAGGCCGCAGTTTTAATACAAGAATTAAAGAACACACTAGATCAATTAAATACAATCATAAATCAACAGGCATTTCCCAACATTGTATTACAAACAATCATTTTTTCAAACATACAGATACAAAAATTTTACACATAGAAAACAAGGGTAACCGATTAAATAAATTAGAAAATTTAGAAATTAAAAAGGCAATGAGAAATAATAAAAATTTAGTTAACGACCACACCGACTTAGGTAATTCACCACTCCTTGACCCACAGACCCTTCAGCCATAGAAACACATGTGGTAACACTTAAAATCTGGGCGGTGACGATCGAATTTCTAGAAATAAGCAGTTTGTACATCTTTAGATTTTTAGTTAGGTAGTTAGTATTGTAAACTCCTGAAGATAACCGAGATGGTTGAAACTCGAGTCGAGTAAATAAATAACAACAATTTGTGAAACAATTTACCAAGTGTTTTATTTTATTAATATACTATTAATTTTAAATAGTTGAATATTTATTAATAATGTTTCATCAAGTGCCTACCACACAATCAATTCAAAATATTAAGAAAATAAATATTTGTTTTCATCCATGGGCTTTTTCTTCTGTCGGCTTTTCCCCGTCTGCTTTCTTTTTCAGCGGCTTTTTTACCGCTGTTTTCTTTCCCTTTTTTTAGCACTGAGTTTTTCCACGGCTTTTAAAACTTTACCGGTTTTACCTCGTATAAACAGCATATTACGAACGCCCTATAAAACAGCATACAAAATGGTATCGGGTTTTCTTAATAGCATTCATTTCCATAAGACCACAAAAAAAGGTAGAGTAGTTGCAGGATCTCATGATCCGTGCGCAATAAACCAAAAGATGCTACTGACGTCACGAACTGTTCTAAAGACCAACCTGAAAATATCGTTGCCGAAATATTTGGTGTCATTTTGATGCGTGCGAATTTTTCCGTGGTTTATATTTAAATTTCCCTGTGTTATTAGAGGAAACAGTTTTTTTGAAGACTACAGCGGTTTATTTACTGTGTAGCTGTAAGTAGAAGTACCCAAATTTAACATTTTTATGGAATACTTATTAAAACTGTTTTTAGGTTATAATCCACCTACAGCGTTTTCTTTGCAAAAGTAGTGCGTTATTTAAAAACTTTTTTCGAAGTGGTTACAAGAGAAATTACTTCCAAATATGCAACAAAACTCTGTGTTGGTTATTGATAATGCATCGTACCACAACGTAACCACCGAACCAAATCCAACCTCGGCTTGGAAAAAAGAGGACATGAGGAGATGGCTAACGGAAAGAAACTTACCGTTTCAATTACAAGACACAAAAGTGGAATTATATGCAAACATAAACCAGCATAAACCAGTTAACAAAGTATATGTGATCGACAAAATTTTAGCCGAACAGGGTCACGTGGCACTGCGCTTGCCCCCATATCATCCGGAACTCAACCCCATAGAAAAAATATGGGCATTGGTAAAAAATCATGTGGCTGCCCATAATACAACGTTTAAAATGGATGATGTCAGGAAGTTGGCAGAAGATAAATTTAATGTTGTTGGTGTGCAAGAATGGGCAAACATTTGTTCACATGTGAAGAAGGTCGAGGACGAATATCTTGCCAGGGAATATATAATAGATGATGTGCTGGAACTTATTATAAATGTTAATGACAGCAGTGATGACTCGGAACTGTATTGGTCTTCTGACGATGAAGACGATTTAGGTTGTAAACCGTTATAATTATATATAATTTTTGATTTTTATTATCTGAAAACACTTTGATTTGATATTTAACTTAAAATTGTTTACATTCATTCCTTTCATTTTAATATGGATTGTATTTGCATTCAATTTGAATTTATGTATAATATTTAATTGTGTAATCGTGTTGTACGATAATTGCATTAAATTTGACTTCATGTACCTATAATTTGTTTTATTGTGTTCTGATTTTTGCTAAATGAAAACACTTCCCTTTAATATTTCAAAATATTTACATTCATTCATTTCATTTTTTTTGGGGGAAGTGGTTTATTTAATATATTATCATTAATTTGGTGAAATTTAAAGAGTTAAATTACACACTTAACGCATAGTCTATTTTAAATTTGGCGCCTACATGCTAGCCTGATGTTTTTAGGTTGAGCCGAAAACACTGTTTGGGCGTCCTTTTCTACAGCCTTCTCACTCCCGGCGGTGCGCAATTCGCGGATCATGAGATTTTGCAACTACTCTACGTAGGCGAGTAAAGTGTGTGATGACGCGAAATCTCAGGAATGTCTGGACCTAGTTATTAAAATTTAGTACACTTAGGTACAAAACAGTATAATTAGTCTATGGTACAAGGAAAATTTGTCGAGTCAAAACGCTGGTTTACGAACCGAAACCGGAATCTAGACTTTTAAAAGCATCGCGATTAGCATTTGCTATTATACCTATGTAATATGTATTACATTACAACCCATTTTTAAAGTCATTGGTTTTGAAAGGTAATAAAATACGTAATCAATCTTTAGTAAAAGGGAAATTTGTTCATATAGGTTTTTTGAGTAATATTTTATTTGTATGTAAAAATCCTATAATAATGTAGAAGTACAATAAAATAATATTAGTAGAAAAAGAAAAATTACAGATATATATTCCAATGTTTATCACTTCTGTTATTTGTTGTCGTTTTTTTTTGTAAAATCCTATAAAGATGCGTTTTTTGAAAATATTTAAATCAGTAGAATTTTATATTACTTTACAGAGAAGGAAGGAAATAGTAAAAAATTACTGACTTAAGTGTTTGGCTACAAAGTGCCGAAACTTTTATGTCACTTATTCAAAGTTTCTATTTATCTCTAACATTTAAGGCGATATAAGTTAGATACCGATAAATCAAACACCCAGTATATTAAAACATACTGTGTATTAAATTCAAATATTGTTTTGTCATCTTATCAGTTTAAAAATATGAGTGCAGGTACGGGGAAAGTGCGTCTAATGGACTTCCGTTGAAATTACGTTGGTTTATAAGCAAGTTAAATTTTATTTCTTGACGATATTCTAGAACTTATTGGTAATATTCCACTGTAGACACTTTTAGGTATTTTAAGCTTTTCCTTGAATATTTGCAGGTATACTCACAATGACAATAGCACCATCAACCCTAACTGTATCCCTTCAATGAAATGCCAAATTAAAGACGACGGACAAACGGGTTTGCCCATCTCGGGCTACTATGTTAAAATTTTTGCCTATTTATAGTTTCAAAATATGTTCACAATTACAACAGCTGTAAAAAGTAAGGAAACACTTCGCTTGAACTTTCCCACACTTCCGTAATTTGGAAAAGAAAAATATATTAAACAAAATCTTATCAAGCCGTCAAAGTCAATCACTATTTAGCGCTAATGGGAACAGTCCTGTCTGCAGTGGCGTAACAACTTTGCTCAGGGCCGGTGCAGGGGCCGCTATGCTGAAATAGTTGATACATCCGCACGTACAGAATTTCATGTAAAACCACATAAAGACGTTAACAGTTTTCCTGATAACACCGTATATTAAGTATTTCTCATAAAACCGCATGCGAAACCATAACGGGTTTTCCTGATACTTCCGCATATTAAGGATTCCACATAAAACCTTATACAAGAACGTTAACGGTTTTCTTTATAAAACCACATCTTGAAATTCCCGATAAAACCACATACAAATCGATAGTCGGTTTTCCTTATAAAACCACATGTTGAAATTTTCTCATAAAACCGCATAGAAGAAGATACAGGCGTTTCCTGGTAAATCTGCATGTTGGGAATTCCTGATAAAACCACATACAAATCGATAGTCGGTTTTCCTTATAAAACCACATGTTGAAATTTTCTCATAAAACCGCATAGAAGAAGATACAGGGGTTTCCTGGTAAATCTGCATGTTGGTAATTCCTGATAAAACCACATACAAATCGATAGCCGGTTTTCCTTATAAAACCACATGTTGAAATTTTCTCATAAAACCGCATAGAAGAAGATACAGGGGTTTCCTGGTAAATCTGCATGTTGGGAATTCCTGATAAAACCACATACAAATCGATAGTCGGTTTTCCTTATAAAACCACATGTTTAAATTTTCTCATAAAACCGCATAGAAGAAGATACAGGGGTTTCCTGGTAAATCTGTGTGTTGGGAATTCCTGATAAAACCACATACAAAACGATGGCCGGTTTTCCTTATACAACCACATGTTTTGAATTCTTCATAGAGCCTCATAGAAGAAACAACGTCCCTATCAAACCTGGTAATCTGTTTATATTGCTTTCCTGGTTAAACCTCATAAAAAACACATGCCTTATAAAACCACATACATACTGAACCCGGTTGTTTCAAAAACCTCATAACACCACATACAGCCTGATGGAAACATTATAAGGTTGTATGAGGTTTCAATATTTATTTTCAATAGGGCTTCTACGGATTACATTTCGTCTTCGTAAGGCTCTACCAATGGGGTCTAGTATATTTAACCGTTCACGTATTCTCCACCTTGGTAATTTTATATTTCTTGCTCAAATACCTCCAATTACGTAAACTTCTCCCGCATTCGGCATTTCTGTTAAAAGTCCACGTATTACTTCATCTAAATCACAATCTGACATGACCGATACTGGTTCATCAAAATCTTGTGACTGTCGGTGCCTATAGAGGGTTCTTCTTGAAACATTTAAAACATCCGCAATACTTATCCAATCCAGTCCCGTGGATCGTAAAATGCTTATCTGATCTTCAATGATATTAAATTTTGGCCTGCCTACAATTCCGTTTCTTGTCACAGGGCACATGTAACTATTAGTGATGGGCAAGTTCGATGTTGTGGGCATCACTGACTCTAACGTTCTCTCACAATCGGTATATAATCTCCATACACAATCGTACAGTCAATAAAAGACTTTTTTCCTCTATTTTTCCTCTACAATTCCTCTACATCTACAGCTAGAATTAAAACGTTGATCGTACGGCAGTGGTCTTCCAATCTAGCATGACATTGTTCCAAAACATTTGGATCATCAATAAAAATATTTCTACGGGCTTCGTCAAAGTCTCGCATGAGTTCAGAAAAATAATCATAAATAACATCACCTTGTCTACTCATATTAGAAAAACCAGAAACCTGCAAAGAAAATTATCATAATATACAAAGAAGGTAAATTCTAAAATACAAAATTTTAAACATAAGGAAATTATAAATTCCTCTTTCTATACATATATAAGTAGCTAAATACGGACCTGGAGACTAAACATGGTTGGGCTCTAATGTTGTCGCTCTCTCTGCTGAGAAAAAGTTACAAGAGTGGCTTAACGATTCGGCCTAAATTTTGCCGCAGTAATATTTAAAGTACTTGCTGACAGGGCCTACAACCTTCTGGTGCCAAAGGGCCGGGCTGACTGAGGGCCGGTTCCTAAAGTAATTATTAAATGAAATAAAATATAGTCCAGAGTGGACGCGCATATACGTGTAATTTGGGTAATAAAATATTTTAAGTGTTTATATCTCCTAGCATAGTAGGGCCGATCAAAATTCAAATTAACCGGACCGTTCTAATAGTTCCAGTTAGCCCTGCCTGCTGCTGGTAAGTTACACCAAGTTCACTGACGTTTAAAGACATAAATAATGTGATTATCTGCTTTACGAATTTTTTAAACATAATTTATAACTATCGAACTTTTTTACTTCCAATGTTCGAAATAAAGGATTTGTTAAAAGTTTATTGATGGTTTTGTTTTAATGTTCAGCTATCCCTTGGTACATGCCTAGGTAAATATTAATTGAAACTCAGCTGTCATAATTGAAACAACCTTCAAATTACTGAACACATTATTAAGTATAAAATCATGTTATATCTACCTACTTGCCAAAAGGAATTTATCAGAAACAACACTCACAAAGAAATGACCACGTATACTCCGTCAGCTGATGTACACGTCAATTGGTATTGCCGGGGAAGTACCTAAAGCAGCAGTACCTGCTTATAACGATTTCCATGTAACAAAGCCGCGAGCGAGAGTGAGATAACAGGTTCTTACGTAAAAGAGTACAGTGACGAGTCATGTGGCACGCCTTCGATGCGCATCGACGTGCGCGTTAAAACTTTATATCCTAAGGAGAAAACTATATGTGCGAACAAGAAGAACTTTATCTCTTAACAAGAAATTTTATGTCCTAACGACAAAATTTTATGTGCTAACAAGAACTTTATGTCCTTACAAGAAATTTTATGTCCTAACAAGAAAACTTTATCTGCTAACAAGAACTTATATCCTAACAAGAAACTTTTATGTACTAATAAGAAACTTTATATCCTAACAAGAAAACATTCACTATATTGTCTTATTTTATACCCTAACAGGATATATTTATATCATAACACGCTATTTATTTATGTCCCATTCGGCGTGCCATAGGATTACTATTTAAACTTTTTAAATTTGAATTTGTTATGAAATCATTAATTTTAATGTCATCTGTATATACAGGGCGATTTTGGGAACCGGGCCACTATTGCCAACTTTGTTATTTTTAAAGATACAAAAATGGTTAAATTAGGAAAAAATGTAACTTTTTCTTTTGGTTATGATAGTAAAAACGAAAAAACAATTGCGCATTGTGTTTTCGAGTTATTTGTTAGCTTTTTTTTAAACGAAACACTATTTTTTTATATTTTTGACTTGAAAATTTTGTCTTTAAAAAAGTATAGGATCAAACTATGGTTAATATAGCAAATAACGCCATATTTTAACTTTTAATGATTTAATATCATAATTGTAACAGCCGTGAAACAAAAGCTACTTGTTTTATGGTATAGGACAAAATATCATTAAATTAATGTGTATAAGAGTAACTATTATAGTAACTGTTCAAATTGGGCACTATCATTACTTTTTCAAAACAAATTAAATGACGTGGTCCTTCCATGGCACAAATGGAAAGTGTGACACATCGTTGAAATCAGAATTAAAAGATCTATTCAAATATGAAAAAATTTAAAATGCCGACCATAAGAAAAAAAAAGTTGACAGTCGAAAATGAGCAATGGTCACAGTTATACCAAATCTGATTACAAATTTAGATTCAGCATGAAAAAGTGTCCTAATAATGCGTTAACCAAAAATACGTAATATAAATGACAAACGAGTTGTAGCCGAAAACAAAAAATCCAAAATTTCAATTTTTTTTAGTTTATTCAAAAACTAAGCAAGTTGACTCTAATTTCTTTTCAGATTACTAGTGGGCATAAAATTCCACAACTTTTCTCTGATTTAACCATCGTCGCATCTCTTCAAATAAGCGAGATCCCCATAGTTAACACGCAATTTGATACATCCTATATAGATAGACAGATAGATTTAGAAATAGTAATGTATTGCTTTTAAATATTGTGTAGGTAGTTTGGAATATATTGTTTTTAATTGAAAAGTGTGGTCAACTTGCTTTTGATAATGACCTGTAAACACGTTGAAATACTTACAAGGCTAAAATAAAAAACCTGTTGAAGTTAAGAATTGTTTTATTTACAATAATAAACTACTTAGTTACTTTTAAAATGTAACTAGAATACTTTTTCGTTTAATTTTTTAAGGTAATTTTTTGTCTAGTTTATTAAAATAAATCAAAGGACAGCGATGTAAAGTATTTATTTAAAAAAATCTTTATTAATTTTTAACAATAATTGTGGTCCAAACATATTGTCGTGCAACTGTAGGTAGGTATAACATTAAAGGGAAATTACAATAGTAACGCCCTCTATGATGTGCGGCGAGGAAAAGTTGCAAAGCAACAAACCGGCAAATATGTGATCGGAAACTGCATAGCTGTCAACTGCGATCACACCGGCCTCTAAGCACACAACACGAAAACGCCCGTGTAGCAATAAATAAGAAAGAAGAGATTTGGTATCAATTATGGTTGGAATATACCACTACATGTTTCGTTCTTATTTGAACTCATCAGGTGGACATAATTCTAACCATGATTAAAACCAAAAGCAAACAAGCAGATATATGCCAGAAAGTATAACATTAAAGGGAAATTACAATAGTAACGCCCTCTATGATGTGCGGCGAGGAAAAGTTGCAAAGCAACAAACCGGCAAATATGTAATCGGAAACTGCAAAGCAGTCAACTGCGATCACACCGGCCTCTAAGCACACAACACGAAAACGCCGGTGTAACAATAAATAAGAAAGAAGAGATTTGGTTTCAATTATGGTTGGAATAGACCACTACATGTTTCGTTCTTATTTGAACTTGAGGCCGGTGTGATCGCAGTTGACTGCTTTGCAGTTTGCGATCACATATTTGCCGGTTTGTTGCTTTGCAACTTTTCCTCGCCGCACATCATAGAGGGCGTTACTATTGTAATTTCCCCTTAATGTTATACTTTCTGGCATATATCTGCTTGTTTGCTTTTGGTTTCAATTATGGTTAGAATTATGTCCACCTGATGAGTTCAAATAAGAACGAAACATGTAGTGGTCTATTCCCAAGGTTTATATACTCTCTATAGGTTACCTCAGTTTCTTGCTTAACTCTGATTGGTCGCAGCTGCTTACGTCGCCGGGAAACCTATAAATCGCGGCAACTAGTAATTTTAAACTTGAATAGGCATAAAAACCCTTTTAAGATATTAGTAAAGCATTATATTACAATAAAAAATGTTTTATTATATCAACAATAGATTTGGCTTCAAGTATAAATTAAAAAATAGACCATTTAATCACTAATGTATGTTTACAAATTAAGGTAAGAAATAAAATAAAATACAGTATAACGTCATACAAAATGATGTCTTTATTAAATGATCGTAAATGCTAAACAATTTGTACCAAAATATTTATGTGCATAGTTTTTTCATTTTTTTAATTTTTTTCAATTTGTTGTCTTCTGGTTTATCAGAGGTTTTGCGTTTCTTGGGATTTGCTTTTAGTTTTTCATTTAAATATTTTATTCGAATTAGTGTTCTCTGCAGAATATAGCTCGATACTATGTCTTCTGGTATATTAAGCTGGGTAATTATCTTATTAATTAGACGTTTTGTGTTCTTTTGTCTTTTGGCAAATGTACTTCCATTACAAGTTTTAAAAAACTGTTCCAAATCGTTGGCCTGATTTATCCATTAGCTGTGGGTTCAGTGAGGCTTCCAAACGACAAATGTTGCATCCATAATGGTATGGAATAGCCATGTTCGTTCCGTTTCTTAAAAGAATAATCTCCCAAGTATGGATGTTTCGCTTTATGTTTTCTTGCTATCCAGCCTGCTAAGTATATAAGACCATCATTTTCTAGTTGCCGACTAAATGGTAGCTGACATTCACTTAATTGTGTAGGTGCACTTGAAGATGTTGATGGCTGTGACAAATTGGGAGTTTCATCATCTGCAAAATCGTCTAAATCTTTGATTTGTATCTGAGTTTGTTTCAAAACTTGTGCCATTAAATATTCGTCGGAGGTAGACTCTTTTGTATTTAATTTAGCTTGAATGATTCCAGAATTTTTACCCACTATGATCATCCGAATCCTATATATATATATAGCATTCAGTGGTGTAGGGTGATCATTAAGGCCTCCTCTGGTTCTGATCTGCGAAAAAAAATTTTCCAGCGAATCTTGATTTAACCTATGGGTTAAAATATATTTGGCGTCATATTTATTTTTCATGTCTACAAAAAGACAAAATTAAACTGACCTGTATAGATTATTAAATTAATTTGTACAATTTTAAAACACAAAAGCACACTAGAATGTGAAAACGGTTACAAAAACACTCTTTTAATTGAACACGAGTTCTACACAAACGAAAGTATGTTTAAAATAAGGGTACTTTGGTAGTTACTTGCCCCGAACAAGAGCTTCGCGCAAGCGAGCGACAGAGATTCAACAGGTAGAGCGAGATGCATAGGTTTCCCAGTGACGTAGCTTGCCGACTGCCGCCCGCTCACCACTTCGCCAACAAACTATAAACTGAGGTAACCTATAGAGAGTATATAAACCTTGGTCTATTCCAACCATAACTGAAACCAAATCTCTTCTTTCTTATTTATTGCTACACGGGCGTTTTCGTATTGTGTGCTTAGAGGCCGGTGTGATCGCAGTTGACTGCTTTGCACTTTGCAGTTTCCGATCACATATTTGCCGGTTTCTTGCTTTGCAACTTTTCCTCGCCGCAAATCATAGAGGGCGTTACTATTGTAATTTCCCTTTAGTGTTATACTTTCTGGCATATATCTGCTTGTTTGCTTTTGGTTTCAATTATGGTTAGAATTATGTCCACCTGATGAGTTCAAATAAGAACGAAACATGTAGTGGTCTATTCCAACCATAATTGAAACCAAATCTCTTCTTTCTTGTAGGTAGGTAGGTTTGCTAGCCTAGCATGTTTTCTTAAAATTGGTCACTGGTTGCAACAGTTTGGTGGTGATTTTATCAAAAAAATACCTTTTTATGGTAGCTCTTTCTCAGGTATTAGAAAAAAGTGGTTTTTGATTTTCTCATTATCGTCGGGTACATACCTATTAGTTTTATCTCCAGTAAACATTCTGAAGTTTATTTGTAAATTAGTTTTATCATAGAAAAATGCTGATGGTGATGGAAGTCTTACAATTTTCTTAATTAAGGAGTATCCACCTTTTATGTTTAATTTGAACGGTGTCATTAAAATGCCTACTACAAATTAAACCATTTTCGGGAATTTTCTTTTTATAATTTCGACTCCAATTCTCGCGTTCTATTTTAGTCTGTAATTCCATCAAAATTAGCAGTCATAGGTAAACAAAATTGCTAAATTCACCTTGGGACCAGCAAATAATGATAAATCTTTGTTATCCCACAAATGTATCGCCGCGAGAGGACAGCAGTGAAGGTTTATCTCTTTTGACAGTGTCCGTGAATTTTAATTTAACCTAACCCTCTTGAAATGTTCTGACATTTGACTGGACAATTCGATTCGTTGAAAAAGTAAAATAATAACGAATAAAAGCATACTTCGGTGATTTATTAATTAACACACCAATGTAATTCACAAAACTCAATTTATTAGAAGCTTCAGCTTAGTAAAAAGCTACCAGCAGAAAATTAAAGACGAATAAGTACTGTTTTAATTTTAATCAAATATGTATGTAGAATAACAATTAATAGTAAAAACACAGTTAAGAAGCTGAGAAATACTTATATGAATTATTTTCAGGCAGTTAAAAGAATTCCGATCACTGTTGATAATAATCACAACATATAAAAATTTCCTTTTGCTGTAATTTAAACAATCAACATCGTTTGTATTTTAGTACGCAGCTACATGTTACAATGGAAAAAGATGGTTTAATTTAAAATTACACTAATGCTAAAATAACTACAATTTAGCATACTCTACGATTTCTAAATAGGTAATTCTTTTCAGATCATATTTAACTATGTCTCTTATAATGATTGCAATATTTTTCAGGATTTATAACAACACAAATGAAGGAAAAGTTAAAAGAGCTCCTTTACTTCATTTGAATGAAGTCTGCACAATTTTCGTTTTCCCAAACCAATGGTGTAGCCTACAGTGTGATTCATAACATGTGGAACGAATTTTCAATATAGCTTCAGAATCTAAATATAATCGAAAAAATTCTCATAAACAAGGGCCTGAAAACCCTTTATTATAGGGTTACAGCTTCTTGAAGATGAACTTTTTGTAGATAACTTTTGCAGTAATTGCAGTCAAATTTTAAAATTTCATATGTGAGCATTATTCACGTAATTAGTTATTCATGTATTTCTAATAATTTTGGTTTGAATGAGAACACTCGCGATGTCTCATATGGGGGGGGGTCACGTAATATTTTCTTCTACATATTTTAGATTTTAGCATTTGTTTTAACTTTTGGATATAAAATCTTATTCTCCATACAAAGTTGCCCAACAAAATGTACTCCTGTTGAAAATTTCTAAATCTAACAGTTTTCAAGATAATACCATGCTTTTCTAAAATTAAATTGCCATGAAGGTCTAATAAGTGTTTTCTTAATATGATGGAATAGAATAGTTTACACAAAACTGTGAGAGTAAATTCTATAAACATGTGTCCATAAAAGCTGCTTATGAAATTAAACCTATGGAAGAGGTAATACTGTTCCCACTTCTGTAGACTGCAACTTGCCTGGTAACGAAGCGTTTTTGCGCAAATATTTATAGGAACTTTTTATTATTTTCAGATTCTTAATCTGTACTGAAAGTGCATCCCAACATGTTATCAATCATCCTGTGTGCATCGCCACGTATAACCACAAAAATATGCAGTGATTCCTCAAACTGCAACTTGTATGTCACCATCCCAGTGGCAGAATTACCAGGTCGCGGACCCCGTGTTATGATTTCCTTGTTGACGTGCCATCATAGTAGGACAACGACAAATATAATAGTGACTACTTGTTCAGTGAAAGCTGCATTCGTATTTATTCAAAGCGTAGAGACATGCAGTAATGTATGGTTTATGGTTTAATTATAATTTTTTGCAGGCTTGCAAAACACATTAATTGTTTTATAATGTAAAAGACTTTTTTAATGAGTTTATGTTTATATCAAGTATATTTTATTGGAATGCTAGTCTAATGCTTAAGTTAACATGTTAAAAAAAAGTATTAAATTAGTTAACGTAGATTTTAATGCTTTCATGTGTTTTATGTATTTCATGTGTTTTACGTATTTCATGTGTTTTAATCCTGGTTTATACAAGCTACCCTTAGATATTTAAATCTTAGGTTAGACATGAATATTATACAGTGTTTATTGTCATCTGTATAATAGGCAGGAGTCCTTCTGAAATTTTGTAAGATAATCGCTATCAGCACACAAGTAAATAATAAATTTACGAAGTACTTAAAATACTTGTTTTTATTACTAATTATAATGTTAAAAAGATGCGCTATGTCTAGAGTGACTGTTCGCATAGATTTTGTTAATACAGTACAATTTTAATGTATTATTATGTACTGATTTGTGTTTCTATTCTATTTTTAATGTTTTAAATTACGTTTATCATATTGTGCTTATGCGGTTTGTATGCTACACAATTATAATATGTGCAGGTAGATGGTACCCTCATGGGGAACTGTTAACCGAAACGACATTAAAGCACTGCTTTAATTCTAGGATAAAATTGCGCAGTTACTTCGTTATCTTCTAATTCGATTACATCTTTATACTTTACTACTGCTATTGCTTACTTTCACTAAATAATTGCAATAAAAATTAGTACTCTATAGTATTTAAGGAAATATGTAGAGTAAACAATAAGGTATGATTCATATGGGTCAATTATTAATTTTTTTCATGTTTCTTTTTTTAATTACAATGTCTTACAGTCATGCCATTCTATAACTACATAAACTGTAGCATTCCACCATGACCCATGCACATAATAAACATCAAATCGGGCGCATCAAATTGCTTTACAGAACCAATTTTGTGTTTTCGTGTTTTTGCTTTGCAATAAGCCTTTTGGGGGCCTTATCGATGTCAAAACTGAGTGCATTGAAATCTGTTTTTTTTTCGAATTTCCTAAGAAAATTAAAACCAAGTTTTACCGCTTCCTCGCATGAACGATCGTTTTCCCGAAGTTGAATTCCATAACTACAGTGCTAGCTACAGTGATAATCAGTGTGAAGATACAAATTTTCAGGCTATAATAAATATTAACCTTTTCAATATTGCAATAAATAATGAATTATAGGAAAATATGATCGAGAATAGTTGTCACTATAATGTTCTTATAATTCTTGAGTTATGACAGTATAAACAAAGTCAGGTTAGAATAGCATTGCGTGCGAATTTCAAATTTGACGCGCAAACGTAATTTTTTTAGTAACCATCATCTGCTGCGCCATCTCTCCGCAAAACATTTCTTGACGCCCATATCAAACTCGAGTGACAACACCATACCTTCCAGTCATCTTGGTCGAGGACTTTCACTCCGGGTGGACTCTTTACTTGTGTAATCATTTACATTAAAAAAAAACGTATTATTAATTCAAGTTTCTCGTTTTTGAAGATTTGCATTTTACATTGTATTTTCAATATCGCATAATGGTTTTTATAAACTAATCCAAACTATAATTATTTTACTATATTATATTATTTCGTTTTTGTTTATCTGAGCTGCGTTCGGTTTAAGCCGGTGCATTCTTTTTTACTCACTCTTGTTAACCGACAAACGAACATAAAAGAGATAAACAAACGCTCGCAGCTCACCAAACTGAACTAAAACGAACGCAGCTTACAGTTACTGAGTTACCGATTTCCGTTTGATAGCATTCCAAGTGATTTTTTTCTCCCACCAAGAAATAATAAGTGCGTAGGATTATATTCATTTCCGCCGTGTACTAGAATTACGATTGGTTGTACATTACCCATAATTCTGCGCGTTGCCAAGTTAATGGTCTATTTTCCGGCTTGGCTTGTGTGTTTGTGTTGGTTTTGTAGTGGTAGTCGACGGGTTGTAATCTGATATAAATTTTGTCCTAAGCGAAAGCATGGCAAACAATCAAGATTGCCCAATGGAGAATGGCGAAGATTTTTCACAAGATGTGCAAGCTGATCAAAACTTCCAACAAAGCGATCAAGTAAATGGGCAAAACGGTGGCGGTGATGGACTCCCGGCTGATAGTGGTAGTGCCGATGCACCGGGACGCGATGATGACAGGTAAGCGGTTTAAATGTTGTATGTAAGGGTTCAGCTTTTGTTTAACGTCAAATAAATTACACTAAAAAGTAAAATAACATAGTTCTGTACCGCGTAGTAACATTTTTTTCGTAAGGACAACGTGCCCAAATTCTCTAATCGCAATTGTTCAACTCGAGTAAATCTTTGTTCATCGACAATAAGAGCACTATATTCTTTTAAAAATTTTATTAATCTTCGACAAGAAGTGTTTAAATGTTATACGTTTTGTTTTATTTTCGTAAATTTTTGAATTTTATCACTATTTGAATATCTGCATTTTTGGTGGACGTTCAATAAACTGTGATGGCGTCTTATGCTTCTAGTAGTAGTAGTCTTGCATGGCGATAGCCCAATTTGGTTTATACGTTTAATCCTTGCAATGTTTTTATAAATTCAAGCATTCAACAATTGAAATTAAGGGTGTCTTCAAATAAGTACCTTTATCAGAAGTTTCTTATTTTCAGCTTTTCTGTATTTTTTAAGTACAGGTATAATTATAAAAAAAAGGGCAAATAGTTTTGCACAATTGACTGTAATATTTTTGAAGTACTTCTATTCTCGGATGATTTAGGCTGACAGAATTAGCAAGCGATGCTTATAGATTAACCAGGCTTCCTTATCTTCAGGTATCAGCCATTGACGTAAGGGAAGACAGGCCGAAGGAGTTGGACGACTCGGATTACCCATGGTATTTATCCTTGGGCACCTCTTCAACCAGTCACTTAGTAACAATCGTTACTTTCTAAACTTGTAATTTGACTATTTGATGTGCATTTAAAGTTCTTGAAAGATTCATTTAAGATTTACAGTACTTAAATTCAACTTGTTACTCATTTTAAACTTACAGATTTCATTTTGCGATACTTGCAGTTCCATTTGAACTAGGATCAGTTCAGTTAGTAGCTGCTCAGTTTTGTTCATCAGTTGATAAATCAATTAACTGTAATTTGCTGCCATTTGTTAAAACAAAGCATTACCGATATAATATAGGTGGCATCTTTTATTTGCTGGTAACTAATAGCAATTCCTTTTTTTTGTTCGCAGGAAACTATTTGTTGGCGGATTAAGTTGGGAAACTACCGAAAGTAAGTAGTATTACTTATTTAGTGTTTGCATATTAAGTGTCGGTTTTATTTAAATATAGTCAAACTTCTTTAATTTGGTTCTCCAAGTGTGAGCAAGATAGTTTAAGCTATTGAAAGTTATAAAATATTTATTTTGCAACGCATACCGAACTAAAATCTCTTGAGTGAGACAATGCAAATGCTTTTTTCAAACTCTTTAGGTATATGTGATGCACCACTCCTGAACGGTCGATCTTATTTTGAAGAACTTCAGAACTGAATGTAATTCATAAGCTTTAAAAACCGTATGCGGAAAATTGATTCGGAAAACGAAATCCGATAGGTGAAGTTGGGCAAATCCAATGCTTTTTTCCGAACCTTTCAGCTTCAATATGGCGGCTGCTACGATTTTGATTTTTCTGAAAATTTAGTTGGCAGATTGGGATAAAATTTTGCGTTACAGTAGCTCTAGGGGAATGCAAAGTTACTGTGTTGAATTTTTAAACACATTAAAGCTGAACTATAAAGTATTTCAAATATTTGGATATACAAAAAAGTATTGCTTAAAACAAAAGCTAGTAACAAGAAATTTTTTGTTTTTTAGGCTCATAGAGCAGGGAATAAGCCATCATTTGGTTGGTATTAGCTCAGCGTACTAATAGCTCTGTAAGGGCTTCTGTAAATTTTGGTTTTGATGCCTATTTATTATTAAAAACTTTGAAAAAAATTAACTTTTTTGGAAAAAATAAAAAAAAAACCTTCATTTTGATTTATTTCGCCTTCAGTGGAAGAAAACTGCTCTATGAAAAACCTACCTAGCTCCTCATCGCTATTTTGCACACATTAATTAAAAACAGCAGATGATTACATACAGTGTTTTAAATTTAATATCCATTTTGTAAAACTCTAAATGTCAATAAATTTTGTTTTTCAAATGGTACACCCATCAAATGTAGAATTAAATTCTTTCAATTTGATGTGGGATTTTGTATACCAAATATTAAAATTTCTATGGTTTTTCGTGTTCTTTTGATTTGTTTTTTATAAATTGCAAATAATAAATGTTTCTATTTGCCTAATGAGCTATCTCATGCCGCATTCTAATAGGTTCTGTGACAGCAGTGAGGTCATCGACAATTTTCTTAAATGGCAATATAACTATTTTCTTAGGTGGTTAGTTACATATTTTTTTGGTTAGATAGATATTTTTTTTCTCATGTCAGTGGTTTAAAACTTTCGTTCTGTTACATCATATGAATTTCGTTAAAAGTATAAAAAACTGATCCAAGTAAGCTATAGATAAACAAAATCACTTAAAAATGTTCCTTCAATTATTTAATCATGTTACATTATTATCTCTGAAATAGATGAGAGCTGTTTTCGTAGAAGTATCATTGCCAGTTGCAACGCCTGCATTAATGCCAATGAGCCAATTTCGGACAGTTATCGAATAAACTTAGTCTATGTATTTGTTTGTCTACAGGGTCGGCAAAAGCCCGAGTTTTTGCTACATTTATTTGGGTTTTTGTGTAACAACCCTCAGAATTGTCAAAACATAACCTCAAATATGTTCGAAATTGTTGTGTTCTAAAAGTGTGTGTTTTACGAGGAAGATTTGATGATTTTATGCAAAAAAACAGCCGTTCCAGCTGTGCGTTCCCTGTGTTTTGCGGCGTCGGCGTGCCGTGATTTTATTAAATGCGATTTTTCATTGGCTGATAGCTTTCACCAAATGCAGCCAGTGAAAAATCACATCTTAAATGCCACTAATAATTATTATACTCGTCGGTTCTAATTTTTCCAAATTCTTGACTTATGTATTGTGGAGGAGACCACAACGCTACATGAAAACGAGATTAATGTTGGGTTTAAAATTGAAGAAATATTTTAGAAAAAGACTAAAATAGGGAACTTGTGGCTCTGGTTGGTTCTTTCAGTGCTTCTACTCCTACTGAAGTTCAAGTTGAAAGTGAAATCTGTAGTGATGATCGAGATGAAGATTACGATCCTGATGAGGAAGAAAGTGATGACGAAGACAACGAAAATAAAAAAGGTGGGAATAGGAAGAATACGTTGAAAATAAGTGGCAAAGGAAATGAAAAAGTCTTACAAGGAAAACACTTCGGTGGAGGTCGTCAACAAGCAGCAAGAGAGTGATTATGTGACTCGCCTGCAGGTAAGAATGTATGCATATTTTGTCATAAAGATGCGAGTCTAAAAGTCTCAAGAATCTGAAAACATTTAGAGGAGTGCATTGCATTTATTAACTCTTTAAGAAGAGGAAAATAATAAAATTGATGATGGAAATAATGATCAGACAGAGCAGAATACAAAACCAGAAGTACTGAATCTAAAAATGAATGTATAGATGTCCCGAAAGCATCACGAAATAAAAGCAGCCGTTCAACAACTGCACAGATATCTAACAATAAGCCAGCAACTTTAGACAACACACTAATTGAAACAACCCAAGAACAAAGGAAACATATTGACCTGAAAATTACTAATTTTTACTTTTCTATACTTCTAATGAAGTAAGGAAAGTTATTTCATGCAAATTTTTGAATTTCAGATTTTAACGGAAATACGCGTTTTAGGGTCCAAGCAACCCAAAAAGTTGTTTTTAAAAAATGTCTGTCTGTGGGTGGGTAGGTGCGTTCGTTCCCCTATATCTCCGGAACCCCTTGACTGATTTTTTGGTGTGTGGAAGTTCTTTAGATGCAGGTAGTTTTTTGTAAGGCCGTTAATCGGAAACGGACATTATATCAGTTTTTTTAGTATAGATTTTTCTCTAAACACTTTAGAAATTTTGAATGCGTACCGTTGTAGTGTATCTAAAGACAAATGAAATGCCTTTTTTCCAAACGCTGTATTTTCGAAATTAAGGCCGTTACGAATTTTTGAAAATTTTAACTTTTATGCCCAGTTACTCAAAAACTAAATATCCAATCAAACTTTCTGAGCCGATAGAGCTTGCAATGAACTACAAAATTAATTGTTTACTGATTTCCCAGATTTCACTCTGACGTCCTCTGGGAATTTTTGAAAATTTTGAAATTGAATAATTTTTTATTCCTAAACGCAAACGCCGATCGCTATAAACTTTTTATCAGTTTGATAGACTATTTGAAGTACTTTATTAGGATCAGAGAAAATTTTAAACTCTTTTGAAAATTAAGGAAAAAAACGATACTTTTTAATACAGGGTTCCCACTGACCCTGGATAACCTGGAAGTCATGGAAAAGTCAGGGAATTAAAATTTTAACCTGGAAGTCATGGATTTTATGCAAAATTTGACAAAAGTCCTGATTTTTCTCTTGATTTACAGTAAAAAACCTGATTTTCCTGCAGTAGTGTTAACGTAATTTAAAAAAATTAAAAATTTTCTGTATGAATTATTAAAACTGCCGCTTATAAAACAATTGCTGTTAAAGGTTTTTAAACTATCATTGAGGTACTTTTCTTATCCTTGTTAAATTCCAAGGAACGTAATATGGCTTATGATTAGGTGCAAGTGAGACCACCACATACTGTCTTGTGAATTAATAAAAAAAGCATAAACTGATTATTTTTGGGTCTCTAATGTTATTGATTTTTTTTTGTCGAAAGTCATGAGTAAGTATGATTTTTGGTCATGGATATCCTGGAAAAGTCATGGATTCTAATTCTTGATAGTTAGTGGGAACCCTGTAATATCAACAACGTGTTTTCTGGCAGTTACGTGATTTTAACTACACCTATCAGTTAGCTCTAATAAGAATAAATATTTTTTATTCTTTGCATATTTTTGATAATTCTATAAATAAGGTTGTTATAACTAATTTCGTGAGCGCATTAGCTATCTTGGCGCCTTTTACGTAGTAGGAGGGCGCACCGTTCCTGCCGGCTAGATTAGATGTAAATTTTCATCACTTGACGCGAGAATATTTAAAAAGTAAAAAGTATGGGAAAGTACCAGCTACCTGTTTCGCCTATTTTTTTTATAGCTGCAACATTTCTTTTGCTACTGTTGACCATCTAGCCATTGATATCATCTTTAAGATGCAGATATGCAGCACCAAACAGAAAGCTGTTGTCAGGATGTTTACTGGATGATGTTTATGACATGTGTGAATAAAAAACCGCAGAGGTCTTCACTGAAATTAGAAATAGTTTACCTATCACGCTGATGCTGGATGGATGGTCGAGCTGCAAAAACGATCAAATCTTAGCGACAAATATTCTTATTGGCTTCTCAAAACTGCTGAGCACCACTTGGAATTAGCAAAAAGCAATATGAAATTATGTAAAAAGAGATTTAATAAAGATGTGTTCGTTGTAACTGACAATGCAAACAAGATGAAAAGTTTCAGACAAAAGTTGTCAGAAGAATATCCTAATATTCTGTTACGGTTGCAATGTGCACTGTCTAAATATTTTAGAATTTTCCAACAAGGGGTTCTGAAACATTTGGTACAAGTACAGACATCCATGAGAAATCGTCACCTTACCTCGTGGAATTCTGAAAAAAAAAAGTGGGGATTTTATGCCTCAGATTCCAAACGATACAAGATGGAATTTGCAAGTTGGATGTTTAAAAACTTTTAATAAAAACTATCTAATCTATAAGGAAATGGCTAAAGATTCCCTAGATATTTCCGTTCCACTATGTATGTTTTTTTGACACCCTAAATACTGGGAATTCCTGGCATTGAAACGCAATTAGGAGTGAAAAAGTGGTTGCTGGAGTTTTATGAAGACTGGTCCATGGCTACTATTTAGAATTAAAGACGAAGAGCTCTACCCTCAAATGTTCTCACAGACAGTAATTAAGAAAATGACTGCACACAAGTGGTGTAGAGTGATGCACAATAAATTTACAGCTTATAATAAAAGACTGCAACCTTGTTTGGCCAAGTTTTTCAACAACTTTCATAGTTTTGTTGCCTGCTAGAAAAAATTTTTTCCATTTTTGGATTGATTTGGTCTGACCTGAGAAATGAATTGGATCCAAATAAAGTTCTGAAACTCGCGGAAATTATGAAATATTCTTATTTTATCTTTAACAAATACAAAAATAGAACAAAAACTAGTTTGGTTGATTTCGAAGTCACTAGTTTCAGTAATTTCGATATTTTTTATTATCTAAAGACTTTTTGTTTTAGCCTTTTTTACTACTTGATAAGGAACTTTTTTTTTGGTGTTTTTCGTTTCATTTCGTTCAATAAAGAATTAAAAAGCAAGCTTGGGTTTTTGTATAATTTTTTTTAGTGTATAATTGAGAGTGGGTTTTATTTTTTGTTAACCCTGTTTGTCTATTGCAAGCAAAGATTAGTATCATAGCATTTGAAGTGTTTTCGTCTAAATCCATTGCCTGCTTGCTTGCTTCTTTTCTTTTACTCTACTAGATCATTGAAACGAGAAAAAATTCTCTTATCTAAAGTCTACTTTAAAAGTGAGTTGTCATAGCTGCGGTAGTAGTTGATAGCATTGCTAGCATTGCGAAATTCGTCTTAGTTGTTTGTTTCTTCTAATGGCAGAACTGTTAGTAATTAAATGTTTTATTTGGTATCTGTTTATTCATAGCAACATAATCAATATAATTTATTACCAACAAATAAAACAACAGGTTGTCATAAGTTACATTTTTGTCAGTTAATTACCTACCGCTTATGCAGAAAATATTAATCAAAATATGGTGCTGGTGGTTTTTGTTTAAGTTTTGACATTAACCACATACCTATTGTGAATGGAGGTTAACTACCCAAGAAAATTATCGATGGCGTCACTGCTCTGTCGCGTATCAGTACAGGAAATTTTGAATGTTGTTGTATAAAGTAGCTCATTAGTCAACAAACAACTTTTATTAAGAAATTAATTTGAATTTCTCAATAGTTAGGTAAATAGTAGAGGGGATGCCACTTTTAAACGTTATGAAATAGTTTTGTTTTCATAGTACGCTTACTAATTTGCAATTTATAAAAAACATTGAAAGAACAGGAAAAACAATAAAAATTTAATTTTAACATTTGGTATACAAAACCTTATATCGGATTAAAAGAAAATTTAATTTGACATTTGATGGTGTTTAAAATTAGTAGATGTTCCATTTGAAAAACAAGTTATTGGCATTTGAAGTTTTGCAAAATGAACATTTAGTTATGAACACCCTATGTAATAATCTGCTGTTTGCGCCTCAGAAGTAGCGCCAGACAAAAATGTCGCCACCAATAATAGGGGCCATCAATAATGTCGCCACCAATAATAGGGGCCATCAATAATGTCGCCGCCAAAAATAGTGCCTCCTTTAAAAAATATAGCCGTACAAATACTTCACATTTTGATAGAAGTTTTATTTAAGGTGGGTAAATGGACGCTGTGAGTTGGAGTTTGACATTTGATTATACCCGGTGAGAAACTATAAATGCGTGTGTTGGTGTTTTTGCCGAATAGGATGTGCACCGTATCGTGATTATTTTAAATGTAAGATGGGGAGGCGGGTGATGGTGGTGTCACAACTTGCTAGTCGGAAGGGGAAAATAAGAGTGCGTAGTTGAGACAGAAAAGTACAGGGTATAATAAAAGTTTAGTGCGAGTGCGATGTTAAAATGTACAACTCCCAGCTCGCACGTGGATTTAAATGTTATGTGAATAGACTTTATAAATCAGAAAAAGCATTTGTTTCACTGCGCTAGATGCGGTAGAGGTAGCGATTCATCTGATTATAGGAAGTAAATTTTTATAAATTGAGCCGCCATTTTGTAATGGTGAGAGATATCGGAAAACTTGAATGCAAAAATTGTTCAGTTTAATAAGACCTTCAAAATCTCCCCTCCTCCCAATTTTTGAGATAATATCTTTTGAATGTTCCCGCTCTTTTGAGGAGGAGAGGGGTACTATCATTTAGCTTTTATCCTCGTATAGTACATCGTTGGAAAGCTAATTTAATAGACTTTAAAAATCACTACTAATTTTCTTGGTACAACAGTTCATGCGCGGTTGGAATAAAGTTTATTTAATGGTCGCTTTTTTTTATATAATTGACCGCCACTTTAAAACGGTTTGAGCTAGCGATATAATCTTTTTTTAAGTTGTTGGGTTTAAAGTATAAGTTGACCCACATTTGTATTTGAAAATCTCGAGGAACCCCCCCACCCCCACCCCTCCCCCCATAGCCACCCTTTCCGAAGCCCCAAAAAAATTCTAAATATTTTTACTGAATACATCGGGTACGATTTATATAACAAATTTTTTATCCCATCTTTGTAGGTTCAATAGTTTAGTCGTAAAAGATAGTGCGTGGGTGGTCTGTTATATGAATCGGGGATTTTTTCAAGGTGCCAAGTGTGTTTTTGGATTTGATTCACTACTGCTTATAATAATTGCATAAATTATTATCTTAATGATATGCCATTATAATTTTGTTTTCTTTCAGAGGAGCTAAGAGATCATTTTGGTGCATATGGAGAAATCGAAAGCATTAATGTTAAGACAGACCCAAATACCGGAAGATCAAGGGGTTTTGCATTTATTGTTTTTAATACAGCAGAAGCAATTGATAAGGTGGTTGCTGCAGGTGATCACGTTATTAACAACAAGAAGGTTGATCCTAAGAAGGCTAAAGCAAGACATGGAAAAATTTTTGTGGGGGGGCTAACCAATGAATTAGCTGATGATGACATAAAGAATTACTTCGGTCAGTTTGGAAATGTATGTATAAATGTTATTACATGTTTTATTAAATATATTATGTTCTGTCTAAGTCCAAAATTGGTTAGTGTCGACTTTGACTGATTGTTGTCTGTAATGAGTGTCGACAGTAGAGGTTGTTGAATTTGGTCAGTCGTTAATATTGTTCAGTTTTCCTGGCCATTGGTGTTCAAATTCCAATTAAAGTTATATCAAGATTAGACATTGTTGACAATTTGGAAGTATGCCTAATCAACATTGAATATGATAAAATGAATGTCATCAATTTTCTTTCGGAAATACGATTGATGTCAGTCACTTTTGCATTAGGGAGTTTACATTGCTATGTTACGTGACACATGAAACATACTATGTGTTTATGCGTTACCGTAATCGTTTTCCCGTATGTTTTTGAAGGAACTTTTGTTACTGTATTTGTTCCACGTCGTTTAATACAAAATCAATTCTTGCGAAAAACGTACAGTGTACTACAGTACTTCTGTGTCATGGAAAGTAGCATAGTGACAGATTTGTATATAGCTACAATAAAAAAAAACAAAATAAAGTCGTACGCCCTTCCCTACAAGGTAATGCCAGTTTGTTTTGTATTACAAATTCAAACAAGGATTTTCATAATTCAGTTTTAAAAATGTTTAGTACATATAATGTTTAATTGTAAAGTTTAATTGACAGGTATGTGGCAAGTGTAATGTGCGGTTGATTTCAAAGATTGTCTGAAAAGGAACCAGTTTGCAATTTTGTAAAAGTTTTACAAACAAATTTGTTACTTACGAAATTATTGCAAAATAATAGTAAATTTTGTGTTACATATGTGAAAAATAACATTTTAACTTGAAATTTTGACATCTTAGAAAATGGCCTTCACTTCACTTATTTGTTTGTTTAGAAGCTACAGTCATGTATCTAAAAATCTAGGAGCAGACTATTAGCTTGCCACTATTGTTTTTTATGTTCTATGCATGTGCACAGTGTAGTTATCTTTTGATCACATTGCCCATGATTTATTTATTAGTGACTGATCATTGTTCAGAATGTTGAGCTGGTATCAAACCATCAAGTGGCCCTTTGTGTACGAATGCGAACTGTATCCTAATAAAATAATAGGCAAATACGGTAGCAATAGTACATAGGAGTAATCGGTACGGTCTGGTAAATACGATAGGGAACACTATCGGGTACTAGGCAACAAAACTTCTACCTTGACACGAGGCGACCAAAATTGCCGCTATGATTTGCACAAAAAGGCTCTCAAAAACGAATAGGAAAGAGAAGAGTAAATTTTGCCCACTGGTCTTTCGCGTAGGGGAGAAAGAGAAGAAGATGCCCCTTGGGTTTTCATAAGGGCAGAAATGAAAAACAGTTGGAAAGGGAAAAATTAACTTTGGCCACTGGTTTTTCTCATAGGCGAGTAAGAGGAATGCAAGTCCCTGGTTTTTCAGAGAGTATACCCCGGAAAAAATGTATTTTATAGAAACAAGAGAGAGAGAGATAGATACAAATATTTTACGTTAAATGCAATGGTGTCAAAATAGCGTTTTCTTACCCTAATTGACTGAACTCAGTGTTCGATTACCTTGGTTGGATGATTGGTGACTGCTTCTAGATGCTGGACTGTATTCGACTTGGAACATTGAAGAACCCTTTAAAAATTAAAAATTTTTAATTTATAGCCGGTCTGTCTGAGCCCAATTTGAGAGCACAGCCCCACCAATCAAGAGTGGGAATTCGTCGCCTCTCTACTGCTCGATCAGCGAAGACTCGATTATCTGATATTCGGCCGTCATTCCTGCATGACTTCAAATATTATTTTTAAATTACATTTAAAAATACTAAAACAAATGCAAAATAAACTGAACTTGTAAGAGTGCAGGAATAAATCAATATCTTGACTATATTTTAAAATTAATCTTTTCAATCAGTAATATTAATAATAATACATACATATAATATAATTTTCTTTAATTTATTTATAAGTGCTCGCTTTTCTCTTTTTGGTAATTTTATAATTTGAATTCCTGTGGTGTCCTTTTCTTTCTGATATCAAGTTATTTCTCAGTTTCTTATAATTAGATAACATGATGTTACAAATAATACTGATTATTGTTTGAAATATTACCGAATTATTTGTATTACAAAGACAAGTATCAGATAGCGTAAGATTAATCTCGAAACTATCTTTGCATTTATTATAAATAAGATGTTTTAAAACTGAATGATGGTTTTCTGAATTTGTTACAAACGTTCTTTCTAAACTTGGAGAAATTAAAGTTTGCATGGTTTTAAGGAAATATTTCCAATTTCTAAAACTATATCTGATGGAACAGATAGCCCGCCCCGGTTTATATCTTCTACATAGTCACTATTAAAACTGCCACTGCTTTTCAACAAAGCTTGGCAGTTGGGACAGCTTAGTTTATTCGCCACCTTAAAAGCTGCATATCCACATATGTGAAGAGAAGAGCATCATAATCGATATCGTGATTTACATTATTTATTTCAGAAATTGTATTAAATAATTCTTCTGTCGCCGCACTGGGTATTTATCGTGTGGTTCAATAACATCCAAATTTTTGACGTCCAAGGGCAGCATACCATACCGAGCCGATCTAATACCCAATATGCTTTTAGTTCTAATTTTTCGCTCCGAGTCCATGATTTGAGCAACACTCACATTGTAGTTTCCTCCACTCAACTGTTTGTACATGCTAAAATGTATTTCAATTTTATCGCTTTGGAATTTCCCGGGTAACACATAGTTCACATTCAATGTTTCTAAAGAATACCTTATTATTTTTATAAGACTTCTGGTACTTTGAATAATTGCCTAAAATGACGAAAATATATTTTTTGTAATAAATAATATGAGAAAAGTTACAGGCATACCTGACTAGTATCTTTTGTTAGTGTAGTTGGCTGCTTAAGTAGGGTTGACAAAGAATTCCACTTTTTCACCCATTCTATGAATTGCTCCAAAAATATTAACCTTTCGTCTTGTAAACTGCGAAAAGGCTGAAAAGGATTTCTTTTTAATTGTCCAGCAATACAGTTTTGTGTATTGACGATCGACCACCACTTCCAAATAATATCAATAAAATCTGCGGTGTCTTTATAGCCACCAGGGCAGAGTGGGTACTTTCGTGAAAAATATTTAGAGCTAAGGATACTTTCTGACGCTCCAAATTCGAAGGGTACACAGTTCTATAGTTTAATTTAAATCCTTTTTTGAGGATTTGATTATGTTCCTTCTTATACACATTTCTTAAATCACTAAACCTAGCAATTAGTATGTCTTGAGGTTGTTGAGAAATAATAGAACTATTTCCTTGGTCTGAAATTTTTGGACCTTCACTGCTTGTACTAGGTTCGGGATTAAACATTTTGTCTTCAGTATTATTCTTCGTTTAAAATTTAGGAACCTTAAATGTTTTTTCAAAATCTTTCAAATTAATCCAGTTATTTCTAATATTTTTAACAATGTGGACTGTATCATAACCGATAAAAATTGGGTGATCAATTTCAGGGAAGTGGATAGTATCAGGATCTGTTGAACTTTTTCTTAAAATGGCATACATTTTTTGGTTCACCTTGTTGTTGTCGGATGATGTACATAAAACATGAAAACCGCAATTTTCGAGAAGTAAAATTACATCCTTGACCATTTTAGCAAGTTGCTCTCCTGTTATTGTCTTAACAGGACATAAATAAACCATATGTTCATAATGAGCAAAAAATCCAGAAATTAAAAATTATTGTACTGTTTTTGCTTCTAACATCTCCGAATTTTCAGCAAAACCTTTTAATTCTCCAGATCTGTATTCAACACACTCATTGACATATACTTCATCAAATTGTAAAACAATCCATTTTTCGATATCTTCGGTCAGTTTATTTGATATCACTGTTAGGAAATGATTGTTCTCCTTTTCCGTACCAGCAGAAATATGTAAAGAGGCCGTAAGTTGCTGTAAATATTTAGGATGTGGCAGTGTAAGAATACTGTTTGATCTTAAAACGTCGTAACATTTTTTTGATTGCATATAAATTAAAAAAGACCACAATCATTTTTGTACTGTACCGTCTTTGTTTGGAAAAAATAAGAAATATCTGTTCACGTAAAAACAATATCTGTTTAATTAAATGTTCTTCACCTTCTTCATACAACTTTTCTTTGAGAAGTTGTATGTCTTCGTTTAAATGTAGTAAAAGTGAATCAATGTGGGTGGAGTTGTTTTTATTCAAAAGATATTCTAGGATTTTCCGTAATTTTGAAAACTTATCAATTTGAGTTAGACTACAAAGCACGTGTTGCTGTATTTCGTTTACAGATAACATTTTATTATTGAAAAAATATGTAGGTTGGAGGTTTCTGTCTATCTTAATATAAAACTTGCATGTGACCGAATCAAAATCCATTTTATAAACAATGATGCAGTTATTATCAATTTCAACAAACAAGTTTTTATGCACGCTTTTGGCCAATTCTTTGACGTTCTGAATTAGGTTATCATAATTTTGTACCTCATCTTTCATTTGTCTCGCTTTATCAAGTCTTTCTTCAGTTTCTATGTTTCTTTGTTCTTCTGGAGTTTTTCTTGTCAGGGTTGGACGTCTACTTAAGTAATGAGGTAGGCCAGGAAAAATAGTGGGCAATGATTGGGGTTTTAAATGTGGCTGATCGTAATAAAACGTTTTTGTTTCTCCCCGATGAGTGTATGTATAGCTCCTCATAATACATTCTTCGCTAAAGTGTTTAATACACACCACCGACGTTGCGGTGGGGGTCCAGTCTTCACGGGGAATACATTTTGACCACTTATTAAATAACTGTTTGTCTTTGGGAAATTGAAACGTCTTAATACTTTCCGAAGTATTATCATAATTGCTTTTACAAGCAGGTACGCAACATCTTCTAGGCATTCTCTAGCACAATCAAATTGCACTGAATCACGCCAAGATCGCGCCCTGTTCGAATGCAACTAAATGCAAGTCTCGTTGTAGTGAACTAACAGACTCGTGACGTCACGCTGCCCTCTACCACGCTCTCGCCTGGTAAATAGAGTACGCCGTGGTTTGTCACAAAGCATAAACAAACGGAATCATACATATTTTAATTATAAAAATAAACATGACGTTTCAAATGGAAAAACTGAATACTCTGTATAACGAAATTCAACTTTACAATATCTGGAGGATAGCACATGGTCTTGACTAAGGTTTAACAGAAAAATCTTGGGAAATACGGTTTCTGCAGATTTTATTAGTGAGGTCTGCAAGTGTCGAATGTTTTGAAAAAAGTGGAATAACTTGGCAACGCCGCAACGAAATTTTAAAAACGAAACATATTCAGCAAGGCAATTAAAAGGCGAATAAGAATATGCAAAAATATACAAGGTTTTTTAATTTAAAAAAACGCGTTTGTATGCCACTGTTATATGGAATCTCCTGTGTAATTAAAAATAATTTTAAAATGTGTAAAACGTTTATTCGAAGCATTTTTCTGTATTTTAAATAGTAAAGGAGATATCGACTATTACAACTTTGACTCGCTCTGTTGTTTACATCATATAATTATAGGTACTTCCACACTTGGATGAACGGTTTAACCATTGTCGTAGCTGTACTAAAAGGTTGCATTTTATACATAAGCCCTAGGTAAATATATAGAGTGGCATCATGATCAGTATCTTTTTCGTTCTTGTTCCATTTCAAGTTGAGCAAATTGCAGGAGGCATTTTATTGCCACGCCACAATTGACTTTGATGGTAAACGCGATAACTGTGCTACTAACTATTGCTGATGCTGTTTTAAAAAAGGAGTTGCCCAAGGAAATAAGCGCCTCACGTCTATTACTAACTCCTACTGAGGATGCTGCTTGCCTGCACAGTTATCGCATTTACCATCAAATTCAATTGCGACATGGCAATAAAATGTGTCCTGTGATTTGGGTCTGCTAAACAAAACCTAATTTCTGGCCCATACCATCAACTAAATCACCTTCTCCAGCTAGTATGTTACAGACAATTTCTTCAGCTGTACCAAAGGATGTGGCCATGCGTGCAGGTACTGAAACATTAAATTGAGGTGTTCCAACATTTGCTTACATTGCAGTGGAGTATTCTGTGAAAATTAGTCTTTCAAAATTAAAATAGAACAAGAACGTAAAATATACCGATCATGATACCGATAAAGTAGCTACTACTGACACCTACGATGCCACCGATAATGTCTCAGACACTAGAACGGGCTAAACGATGTTTTGTGGATTATGGCTTTTGGGGACATTACAATAAAAAAAAACGCTTCATAAACTTTACTTCCGGGGTGCCGGTGGTGTGGAAATAAGTAGATACGTAGTTAACTGGCTTTATACAGGTGATTCTAAATATACGCGACAAACTTTAAGGGCTGATTTCTGGGGTTATTTTGATCATAAAAGATCATATGAATAACTGTCCAAAACGGCTTAGTTTTAAAGTTATGGGATGTTTAATAATAAATTAAGAATTTGTATAGTATAACTTCCACCATCTAATATCATAGTTGGCTCAGCAAAAACAATCCTTTTGAAGTGAAAATATTTATTTGTCATTTTAATATCATTGTGTCAAAGCATTGGTTCATTCAAGTTTATTGCCAGCTTCTGTTCTTTAAAATGAATTACACAAATGCTGAGACGTGCGATATGCATTATGTTTCCGGTCTTGCCAATGGCAATTCACTTGCAGCTAGACGTCTTTATGAAGAACGATACCCGAACCGTGTAATCCCGCATCATTCGATATTTGGCCGTCTTCACCAACGTCTTAGTGAAACGGGAAGTTTTGAAAAACATACGGCTGATAACGGACACCCTCGCATAGTTAGAACTCCATAAGTGGAAGAAATGGTGCTAAATGAAGCACTAGAAAAATTGCCTGAAGCACTAGAAAAATTGCCTCTGCCTTAAACATAAGTTAGGCCACAGTTTGGAGGATATTGAACAGTCAACAGTTGTATCCATATCACATGCAACGAGTACAGGCACTTTTGCCAACCGATTTCCTGCAAAGAGTGGCTTTGTGTCAATGGATGCAACATAAAATCGCACAAAATCCTCAGTTTTTGGCGCAAGTATTCTACACCGACGAGGCTGCTTTCTTTAGAAACGCTATTATTAATTTCCATAATAATCACATATGGGCCGAAGAAAACACGCACGAAACAATGAATGGCCCTCATCAACACCAATTCTCTGTTAATGTGTGGGCCGGAATTGTTGGAGATCACTTGATAGTTCACATTTTTTGCCCATGAGGTTAAATGGAGAAGTAGACCGCTATTTTCTTGAAGAGGAACTGCCACTACTGTTGGAAGAAGTCCCATATCAATTAAGATTCCAAATGTATTTTATGCACGATGGTGCTCCAGCACATTTTAGTTTAGTTGCTCGTGAGTTTTTGGATGGTGCATATCCAAATCGGTGGAGAGGGCGAGCAGGTCCACAACCGTGGCCCCCTCGGTCTCCAGACTTAAATTCTCTAGATTTTTTTTCTCTGGGGTCACCTTAATTCACTAGTTTATACGACTCCCATTGAAAATGTTGATGAACTGAGAAATCGCAGGGCAGAAGCCTGTATTGCAGTTGGCAGCAATCCTTTGAGACAATTTCTATAAGTTCATTTTGTTTATTACCTACTTTTTATTGTATTCTTAATTTATTATTAAGTGTGAGTAAGAAACACGAAGCGAGTGGACGTGTTTTAACAGTCTAAACGTTTTATAGTGATCTACTTAAATTATTATTAATAAATGTTGTATTTTAATTGCAATTTAATATTGTAAAAATAAACAGTTAATTTTAACACATCTGCGGGCTCGGACCCGTAGATAACGTGCTAGAGTGTGTTTATTGCGTGATAGTTTTGATAACCGCATAAATAGTCAAAAATACATACTAATTCAACAGTGAAATGAGTGGTGAAGATAAGAATTTGCACATTGAACCTAATATTACTGTAATACAACATGGTGATTTATCACAAACATTGCAATCAAATATTATATCAAATCACAATACTCCAAAAAACTCTAACCAAAATAGAATTCCGAAATTTAATTTTAATTTTAAAGGAAATAAAGCTAAAACTTTAAATGAAGACATTGACAAAATTATGAAAGTCAGCTCAGAAACGACAACCCCAAAGGACTCAAGCGGATCAACAAAGCGCGATAGTAGTGAACTTTCACCCCCAACAGAGGTGAGAAAAAGGTATTTATTAGATAATAATGCGCTAATCCAAGCGAACAAATTTCATGTGCTAACCAAGGTAAATGATAATGATAATCTTATAAACAGCATGCATAAAAACCAATCAACAACCATTCAACACTCTACCAACGATAACGATATAGATATGACAACACAGATAAATAAAATCAAAATCCCAGCAATTTATTTACACGATTGTATAAACTTTCAAGAAATAGTAAAAGACATCAAATCCATAACAAAAAATGATTTTACCACAATGTGCAAAGGCCAATTCTTGCGCATAAATTTAACTACTTCAGAAGACTACAGAATATTAACAGAATATTATAATCAACATGACATTAAATATGATACTTTTCAAATTCCAAATAATAACCAATTATCAGTTATATTAAAAAACATCCCAACATCCATTACGGAGCAAGAAATAGAATCTGAACTTAAAAATATACAACTACCGATAACCAAAGTTACCAGACTATACAATAAAAATAGAATACTCACCCCAGTGTGCGCAGTTGAGTTAGAAAAAAAAGAAAATGAAGAAAAAATATTCAATATAAACAAAATAGGTTACAAGTATAAACAGTCGAACCAAGGAGAAAGAACAATGAAATACCACAATTCCATAGGTGCCAAAGATATGGCCATTCTAAAAATTACTGTCACTTAGAGCCCCGATGCGTCAAATGTACGGGAAATCATCTGTACTATGACTGTCCAAAAAAAAAGAACAGAACCCCCAATGCGTAAACTGCATGGAAAATCACCCAGCGAACTATAAGGGTTGCGTAGCATATAAGCAAATACATCAAAACCACAACAATAATATTCAGACTAAGAATCCAACACAACCAGTTTATAAATATGAACCATCTAATTACCCAACCCTACCTAAAAAACGTACAGACAACAGAACATACACCTCAATAACGGCCAATATAAATAATGATGAACAAAATGATAACGAATCGTCAAGATTAGTAACTAAAATATTAAAAATCATAATTGACTTAATAAAACCACATTTAACACAAAAGATTTAATTTTAAGCCTACTACCAACACTTTTCAAAAATGGATCAAGTTAAGTCTATTTCGTTTCGCAACACAACAATCCTAAACTGGAATGCAGATGGCGTTAAAAATTCTAAATCACTACTCATTGACTTCCTGGCTAGGCATAATATCGATATTGCTTGTATAACAGAAACTCATCTAATTCCTGGCGAAAATTTTAAAATTCCTGGATTTATAGTACATAGGTATGACAGAAGATCAGAAATTGCCGCTGGTGGAACGGCTATTTTAGTTAAAAATCGCATAGAACACCATACGATGCCACAACAGTCATTAAGAAACCTGGAAGCAAACAGTGTGAAAATCAAGACCATTAACAACTACTGGATAATAATTGTTAGCTGTAACAACCTAATAAAATTTTAGTGGAACAAGATTTACAACAGCTATTCCAAGATAACTTACCCACAATCCTGGTAGGTGACATGAACTGTAAGCATACATATTGGGGATGTCGTGCTAATAATCAAATGGTGGAAGATTACTGCAAATTTCAACAACACTATCTCTGCAAATATGTGCACCAACAGAGCACACTTATTTTCCTCACAGACCTGATTATAATAAATCAGACATACTTGATATTACCATATGCAAAAATTTTGTCCTACCAGTGTTCCAGAAAGTTATTGCAGAACTTGATTCTGATCATAATCCAGTAATAGTGTCATTTTTTGAAACTCCAGAATATACAAAACCGTTGCCCAGACTTATTAATGGTAAGATTTGTTGGGAAACTTTCAATCTTAATCTGGATAAATTATTAGTACAACCAGGAAAACTAGGAACCCCAAGTGAAATTGACAATGCAGTAGAACAATATACTCATACTATAAAACAAGCAGTACAGCAATCCACAATAATTACAAAACGCATATATCATAGAAACAAATATACCCAACCACCACGTTATATATATCAGATATGATTAAACTAAAGCACAAAACACGTAGACAATGGCAAGAAACTAGAGATCCAAGATTGAAAACTCAAACTAATCGATTGACTCGTCAAATTAAATGGGAACTAGATAATTTACGATTTAATTCATATAGAAAGTATATCTCTGAATTTCAACCCGGTGAACCTTCTATGTGGTTAGCAACCAAAAGAATATTGAGAAAACCAGAAATCATTCCTGCAATTACCGCAAATAATAACAGCTATTGTACAGATCAAGAAAAAGCTAACATAATTGCCGATTATTTAGAACAAACCTTTACCACGCAGCCCAGTTACAATAATGCAGAATTTGACAAATTTATTAAGTCTGAGATAGAAGAAAGAATGCCCAAGCAAACTTCGGAAATAGTGTATACTTCTCCATCAGAAATTTCTAAATTTGTCAAAGAACTCTCAATCAAAAAATCGCCTGGGCACGACTCTATTCCCAATATACTACTTAAAAAGCTGACTAGAAAAGCTCTAGCTTACCTAGCAACAATATTCAATAGATGTATGAACTTAGGATACTTCCCAACAAAATGGAAACATGCTCATATAATTGTATTTAAAAAACCCAATAAAGATGGAAAAAATGTCGAAAGCTACAGGCCAATAAGTCTACTCTGCACACTTTCCAAAATATTAGAGAAAATCATCCTAGTACGAATTAATAAAATATTAAAAGACAACAGCATACTACCACCTTTTCAGTTCGGCTTTAGAGCCCACCATTCAGCAATCCATCAGCTAAAGCGTATAACCGAAATTATTGAGACCGGGTTCGAAAACAAATTGTATACTACAATAGCATTTATCGACATAGCACAAGCATTTGATAAAGTTTGGACCGCTGGACTACTATACAAATTAATTCAACTAAATATATCACCATACCTAACAATACTTACCGCGTCATTTTTGCAACACAGAACATTTCAAGTTAGGATTAATAGCACGTATTCCAGCAATAGGGAAACTCGAGCCGGAGTACCACAAGGTTCAATCTTAGGTCCTACACTTTTCAACATATTTATGCATGACATCGGCGAAGCATCCAGTAGCACAATAGGAATGTATGCAGATGATACAGCCTTAATTTCTCAAAGTGACACACTTAATCCAGCAATAGAAGAACTCCAAATGAATGTAAATAAGCTGTGTAAATGGTTTGAAAAATGGAACATTAAGATAAATCCCAACAAATGTGAAACCAAATGTTCACACTGAGAAGAATAGGGGAACCACCAGAATTAATTATCAATGGACAACAAATTGCATGGAACACCAGGGATAAAGCTGTCAAGTACCTAGGGGTGCATCTGGATACCACTTTGACGTGGAGTATACATACTAACAATAAACTCAATCAGTGCTATTCCCGTCTTTCAATGTTGTATTCTATATTGAATCGAAAATCTACTCTACGAGTGCAATGCGGCATATTAATTTATCAATCTTTGATAAGACCAATATTGACATACGCATGTGAAGTGTGGTGTAATACAAGCAAAACAAATATTCGCAAATTACAAACAATACAAAATAAGGTGCTACGAATAATAGTAAACGCACTGTGGTTTGTTAGAAACATGCAATTACATAATGAACTCGGTATACCACACATTGAAGAACACATTAAAAAAATAACCAAAAAGTTTTTGCGTAATATAGACAAATGTTCCAGTGCAACACATTTCAGTACGGGACAGAAAAATATGCATATCAGGCTTAAGAGACAATTACATCAAGATATTTACCCAATAACAGATGACAGTGATTAACTCTTCAATATCATAAACTTAATTTAAACTTACTTAGCTTAATTTAGATACTGAGGAGCCTTAGCTGTCCTCTTTGCAAAAGCACAATACTGTAAAATTATAACATTACTGTGTATAGCATATAATATGCTGAGCTGGTAAATAAATTAAAAAAAAAATAAATTTATTATTAAACATCCTATAACTATCCTATAAGCCGTTTTGGACAGTTATTCATATGAACTTTTATGATCAAAATAACCCCAGGAATCGCCCTTAAAGTTTGTCGCATATATTTAGAATGACCCTGTATATAAAATGCAAAGTTTTAGTACAGGTACGACAATGGCTAAACCGTACTTTGGAGTGTGGAAGTAAGTATAATTACATGATCTAAATATAAACATAAAAAATATCATTTGTTCCAACTTTTCCAAAACTGACAATTTCGGATTATAAAACTTTGTAACATAACAGTCACACAAACTTGTGTAACTTGTAAAGCAAATAATTCTTTTATGGTACATTCAATGTACAAACTTGTACAACAAACAATAAAACTTGTATTAAAAATATTCAGCATTACATAGGGGAACATAGACACCAGCCAAGTCGATTACTGATAGTAGACATTAATATTGTTAACCTCGGTTTGGATACGTGATAGTTCTGTTGCGTCTGCATTTTATTGCAAAGCTCCAAAACGTGAGTTTCCTCGTCAGACCAATTCATTGATTGTTTTCCTTCAAGTAATTTATTTTTCGCAGGAAAAATTCAAATTTTGAGCTTAATACCGTTTTAACACAATGCAGCCGGTAAAATTGATAACATTTATTGAGGCTGAATATCATATCTTGAGGTCGAGCAATCGGCGTTTACACCTGCTAAATTAGTGCTTAGGTCGGTTGCATAAAAGAGTGACCGGACCTAAGTGGAGAAATCATATTCCATCCGTTTACACCAGGGTTCAGGAATCTTTCTGAAAGGAAGAGCCATTCCAACAAAAAACCTATAAATATAAAATTTAAGGAGCCACAATTTTAATTCGATTTATCCTGTTCTGGAAAAGTTTAAAATAGTTGAAACTTGGACAATTTTGTAATTATTTCAGTGTTTACAAACACAAATTTCACAGATATAAGATTTGAATCTCCCATGTTTGCATAAATAATTATGTTTTTTGTGGGTACAATAAATAAAAAGGCGTTTTTTTATAAATTTTCATTTTAATCAGAAAGCTATCCAAGTAAATACAATAAATTTGTATTGCTAAAATAATTAGTTCGAATACCAATGTATAAAATTATTTATTTAAATAAGTATAATCAGTTAATAACTCTGTCAATGGAATAAAAATTAAATTGTGCATAACATAACCTGACTTTATTGAAACACTTAACCCAAGTTCGGCACAATAAGTCAACTGACAATGCTACTGCGCAGCTTATATCACCAGATGGCACACATTGTGGGCGCTCGTTGCCGTAGCAACAATGGCGGAACGCTATTTTAAATTTAAATTTTTATTCAAAATAAGAGAGTCGCATCCGGCTCTGGAGCCCTGGTTTACACAAAGTGGCCTAAATAATTTAGGTTACATTTGGTGCATAGCTCGCTACCTAAGCGTTCGGTGTAAACGTACTCAGTGTTTGCAGTTGTTTCTGGCACAAACAAAAAATAGACAGGTGTCAATACCTCCTATGATGTCTGAATTTATAGAAATTTCGTGATTTTTTGCTTAGTATCTAGTTTTTTCGAAAACCGTTGGACTTAGGTATAACCATTATTTAATAACATTTATAGTAGAGCACAGAAGGATCTATCCAACTATATAAAAATATACAGGATGTTCCATAAAAAAATCAGGTTATGGCATATTCTAAGTTTTAAACTACTTGGGGAATAGTATATGGTATTGACAAACACTTGGCTGAAAAATTTTGTTTATTCTATGTAAATATGGCTTGTGCAGATTTTATAAATGTCTGCCAATGTAAAATTTTTTAAAAATAAATAAAAACATTGGATATTTTGAGAGATAATTAAACAACCCATATGAATATGCATAAAATATACAGGCTGTTCAATTAAAAATAAAATTTGGTATACCCATTTACATATATAAACGAATATAATTTTAGAATGTGCACAAATTCTCAAGTAGCCCATGTGTACAGTATATTTTGGATAACTTTAATTAACAAAGATTATCAATGAATTTCGCATCGTTGGGACACCCAGAAAGAAAAAGTTGATGGTCAAGAATCATCAATTGTACCAGTTATATCAAATCTGATTAAAGAATTAGGTTTAAGATGAAAAAGTGTGCTAATAATAATAAACAACAAATGAGTTTAAAAATCTAAAATTTGTCAAGATTATTAATGAGCATAGAATTTTACTACTTTACCCCAATTTAACCATTCTCGTTTCTCTTTAAATAAGCGAGGTTCAAATAGTGAGCGTAAAAAAGCGGGCACCCTGTATAGTAACTGCAGAATACGAATCTGTACTTCTTTTTTTGGGTGTGTCACTTTTCCTATTTAACTAATTTTGTATTTGGTGTTTCATATTTCAGTTAATGTTTATTTGTTGAAATCTGAAAATTAATTTTGCTCTCTAAACAACTGTAAATGAAACTGCCAGTTATTGTTTAGGGTATCCTTGTAGTCAAGTTAACATCTGCGTTTCACATTAAAAGACAAAATTTCAAAATTTATGAAAATACTTAAAAAAGGCAAATAACAATTATAATATTAATATACTACTGATATTTATTGGAAACTTCGTTACCAACAGGCTAACGACTATGGTCTTTCTACCCAATGCTAATACATATTTTAATTTAATGAATAAATAATATGTTTGGGCCCGAGTTGTGTATGATAGATTTTGTTTTTTTTTACTTTTACTAATACCTTTTTTGTGTGTTTTTTTAGATTGTGGAAGTGGAGATGCCTTTCGACAAAACTAAAAATCAGAGAAAAGGATTTTGTTTTATAACCTTTGATTCCGAACAAGTTGTTAATGAGTTGTTAAAAACTCCAAAGCAAACAATTAAAGATAAAGAGGTAGGTAATATGAGTTTTATTGTGTTAAGATAAAGGTTGAAATATATTGTCCTCTATAATTACAAAACTACTATTTCCTTTTGTGGATATTGTTTTATTATTAATTTTGGTAGAATATATGTTGGCTAATTCCCTTTTCAGCCTTAAAAAACTGATTTAAATGTAATTTCTTACAAATCCTATAGGATTCATTTGAAATTTCAACTTTTTTATTTGAACAGATAGACAGACAGGTCCTGAAAGCAAATTTGAACAGGATATTTTAACTAAAGAAATGGGCGGAACAGGTCGCTGGGTACTGTGCCATACTTTTTACATTTTCATTATTCTCGCGTCAAGAAGTGATTGAAATTTGCATCTACTAGTCATCTCAAGCCGCTCGCTCCAGACCTAAGGCGTTTTGTTGGTTACGTACGGGGCGCGCTTCTGACTACATAAAAGCGATAGGTAATGGGCGGATCAAAAATGCTTATAATAACTTTATTTATAGTTATCAAAAGTATGCTAAGAATTAAACATATTTTTTTTTATTAGAGTTAATTGATAGGCGTACTTAAAATCGCGTCACTTCCGGAAAACGCGTCGATTCCAAAATTCTTAAAAATTCCTGGAGGGCGTCAGAGTGAAATTTGGGAGATTAGTGAAAAACAAATTTCATTGCAAATTCTATTGGCTCAGGAAGTTTAAAAAAGATTTTGCTGGCACTTTTTGAGGAATTTTTTTTTGAAAATGTCCAAAACTTTGATTATACTTATTAAGAGCTATCAAATAATATGCTAATTTGTATTGATTGGATATTTTGTTTTTGAGTAATCGGGCATTAAAGTTAAAATTTTCAAAAATTTGTAGCGGCCTTCATTTTGAAAGAAAGGAGCTTGACTTGTCTTTAGTTGCACTACAACGTTATGTATTTAAAATTTCTTAAAAACGTTTAGAAAAACATTGTACCAAAAAAAAACTGGTCTAATTTCTGGTTCTGAAAAACGACCTTACAAAGAACTACCTGCAACTAAAAAACTTTCACACACCAAATCTTAGAAAAATCGGTTAAGGGGTTCCGGAGATATAGGGAAACGAACGCACCCACCTACAGACATTTTTAAAAACAACTGTTTTTCTTTAAATACCCTTAGCTCACTAGATACGAGCGGAAAACTGAAATGTGGCATTTCTTTAACATAAAATATTTGTTCATATTAAAAATAGAAAAACAGCATATAGGAAGAAGTTGTAGGTCTATTGAAGCTGTATTAAGAAAAAAATAAGTTTCCCAATTTAGTTTTGTTTTGTTATTTCAAAACGTTTGTGTTACATCTTGAAAATAAAACAAAACAATTGTTGAAGAAGTTGTAGGTCTATTGAAGCTGTATTAAGAAAAATATAAGTTTCCCAATTTAGTTTTGTTTTGTTATTTCAAAATGTTTGTGTTACATCTTGAAAATAAAACAAAACAATTGTTGTCTTAATACAACTGAAATAGATCTACAACTTTTTCCTTTACGGTTTTTTTTTGCTATGAACAGAGAAGTTTTAATAATAGTGATAGAAGTTCTTAGGGACATCTATATAATGTACGGCGAGTTGTGAATTAGCAAAGCTACAATTTACGCTTATTGAGATGTTTTATCTTTAAGAAATTATTTTTGTTAGTTTTCTTGCTCATATCTAGTAAGCTATGGGTATTTTGAAAACAACAAATTTACCATTACATTGCCTCTTTAATTAGGCAACTTGTAACTCATTTAACCGACTTTGTATCCCTTGTAATTTTAGAGATCCGTATAGTGTCTCGGTTAAAATAGGCGACCTGTATAAGTAATAATATAGTATGATCAAAAAGTCATTGGGTCGCCGTTGGTGTGGAATTTCAAAGCTATCTATAGAATTACTTACTTCTAAATCTCGCTCGATTATGGCAAAGTTGGGAAATCTTTCATGGAATTCATTTAAACATAAATTAGGTGAATAAACCCAGTTACCGTTTTCACCACGATTTCCATTAGGGTAATATGCTCTAATCATAAAAATTAAAAAACTGAAAAAGAACAAAGAAAAATTTTTCAAAAGAACACTTATGAACTAAACGGACAACATCAAAATGAGCAGGTAACTTGGGAAGAACTACACATAGAAGAAGAAGGTACAGGAACCCACATTTTAGAAAGGAACCAAAATAATAAAGAAAATGAAAAACAGAAATGCTCCAGGAAGTAATGAAATTATATAAATTTTGAAAAATGGTGGCATAGATCTAAATTAATAACAAATATATGGAGACAGTGCCTGATGAATCGAAGAGAGGGTTGATGATACCGATACACAAAAAGGGAGGAAAAAAATGTAACAACTACAGAGGAATAACTACTCAATACAACTTATAAAATACTGTTTGCACTGTTGTACTAAAAGCTGGAATCGTAGGCAGAAAAGGAGATAGGCGACTGTCAGAATGGTTTTCGACTCTGGAGATTCACTACAAATGCTGTACATGTAATTAATCATATATACTAAAAAGATGTACGAGAGTAATATTGAAATTCATATTTTATTCATAGCCTTTAAACAAGCATTTGATCGAGTCATTAGAAATAATATGTTACAGGACATGAAGAAACTAAAAGTTACCGTAAAACTAGTAGGACTAATAGAAATGTCAAAGTAAGACTCTGAAGCGGTGATTAGAACATAAAACTGAGTAACAAGCAGTTTTGGTGTAAGGCAAGGTACACGCTGCCATCAGTTTTTTTAAATGTTATAATAAAAAGTGTAGTAAGATGCATTAAAAATAAAGGAAACAAACAAATACATGCTGACGATCTAGTGATGTGAGTAGAACAACCAATCAACTACAAGAAGCATTTAAGAATATGGAAAAAGCAGCAAGTGAAAAACGTCTACAAATAAATTCACAGAACCAAAGTACATGTGATGTATTAGAAGAAGGGAAATTGTAAAGGCAACACTTTCAGATCGGCAAATACATTTTTGAAGAAGTAAATATGCTCAACTATTTAGGAACACATATAAATAATCTATAACAATAAAATAAAGAAACAAAATCAAGGATACAAGCAGGTTGCAGAGCGTATTATGCAAACAAAAACTTACTAAATAAGAAAAAAAAAATTAAAAACAAAGTTTGTACTATACAGAAGCCTGATTTAGACCAATAGTATCATATGCAGCAGAGACCAGAAATTTGTTAAAGAAAGATTCAGAACAATTAAGAATACTTGAAAGAAAGATATTAAGGTTAATAACTGATCAAAAAAAAAAGTAATTGAAAACGAGTATAGGATAAAAATGAACCCTGAAATTCAAGAGGAAATAAATAATCAAGGCATAGTAAGATATATTAAAGCGCAGAAATTCAGGTGGACTGTACACATGAGAAGTCAACAATCAAGAATGATAAGAATCATGACTAATTAGGTACCTGGAGAAAGGACAAAAGGAAAGCAAAGATCGAGATGGAAGGATGAAGTGCAGGAGGATCTGAAATTAATGGAAGTAGAAAATTAAAAAGAAAAAGCCCAGGATAGGGAAAAAGGGAGAAAAATTGTAGAAACAGCCAAATCACATCAAAAACTCAGTAAACAAAAGCAGACCGCAGGGACTAATTTTCTTTTTCTCTGCTCAAATAAGGTAGTAAATTTGTAATTGATTGGTCACTTAGATTTTTGTAATCCCTATTTTTGTTTGTCATTTTTCTGGTGGACATTTTGATTTTTGAGAACAACTTAGGGTCGGCTTAACAGCCTACTGCTATCGCTATTTTAGTTAGGTAAATATACAGTCTGCGTAGTATTAGACAAGAAACAATTCTAGACATACTGCACAGATTTTCAAGTTGTCAATAAGTGAAACATTAAAACAAGTCGAAGCTAATTACATACATCTGTCATCTTAGATTAAAGTCTGCTTTATAAATGATGATTTTTCAACCAGTTCTGCTACTGACTTGACTTTGATGATGCCTACTACCTGATTAAGCAATACATTAATTTAATTGTTAGGATTTTGTTTTAAAAATAATTTTACCTTCTATATTGTAGGTTGATGTAAAGAAAGCAACACCTAAACCAGATCCAATGGGCATGGGCATGCGTGGTGTACGTGGTGGCAGAGGAATGGGTCGTGGCCGAGGAAGAGGTGGGTATGGTGGTGGACAAAATTGGAGCAACCAAGGCTATGGAGGATACGGGGGATATGGTCAAGGTTATGGGAGTGGATATGATGCTTATGGCGGTGGCTATGATTATTATGGAGGTGGTTATGGAGGCTATGGAGGCTACGACTATTCTGGCTATGGCAACTATGGTAAATAATATTCATTTAAAACTGGCTAGTTAAAAAATATTTTTACCGATTATACTTCTGATACTGATATTTCACTTGTAAATCATAAATAACACTTGTTTTATTATCTAAAGAACTGTATTGTGACATTTTTCTTAAGGATAAAGAATTTATTGACTAATTTTAAAACAGTGCTGTTACGTATATACCTAAATCAAAATGCAAACATCTAATACAGTTTCGTTTATTAATAATTGATATGTGAGTAACTTTTTAATATACATGTTGAAAACAGAGTTGTTACGAGAATCAGTGTTCTTTTCACTCAAGGTGCCGCCCATGTCCCTCCAGTCTATTTACCTTAACCAAAATATTAGCATTGACTAGAGAAACGCTTCCAAACTATAAATGTTTCTTAAAAAACGGTATTCCACACGGATAGGTTTACCAATATTGAACTGCTAAAGTTATAATACAGACTGTTTGATTAAAAAGGTCCTGATGAGAAGCCATGTTATAATAAATTATAAGATGCAGAAGCATACAGGATATTTCACAAATGGCACATAAACTGCAGGACACTAATAATATATGATTAGATTATTTTACGAGTAATACCAAAAAAAACAAAGAATCAATACATCTTTTGATAAATATAAAAATATAGGGGCGGTATAGTGAAAAAACTTTTTGAGTTATTCACAACCATTTGTTGGATGCTTTGTAAGCCGTAAATAGTCATTTAAAATTGTTTTAATGCATTATAAGTTGGCTATGGAACAATAAAATAAAAGAAAATTATTAGCAGTTATTTTATTACATAACATTTCCATACATTAGTGTTCAAACTGATGTCCCTGTTGATTTTTACAGCAATGTGCATGATTAACAACACTTTATTTAATGTTCACTAACGTTTGGGGTGCCATGTTCCTGATTTCTCATCTTTATATTAATTTTTTATGATTAGGAATTTCAACAAAGGTAGAGTGGCCATTGGCGTCATCTGATCTCGCGCCACATTTCTTTTTATTGAAATCAAAGGTTTATGTTAATACCTCTTCTTCACTAATAGAACTACAAGAATATGCAGGGTTCGTAAATATCAAATAATCGGATATACACTGTGTCCATAAAGTAACCCCCCCCCCCCCCCCAACTAACTTTTGAACGACTTCATATTTTTCTACAAAATTTAGTGTGCTATAATGGGAAATTAAATACTACTTTCTTGCCAAAAATTAAATTTTGTATCATCCAAAATGGCGACTGGGCGCCATTTTGAAAATTTTTTTTAAATAGAAAGGATGGTCGAGAGACACCTCATTTGAAAGGTCTTTTAATTCTGCGTCTGATCCTAGAGTTTCAAAGAAAAATATTTAGCCATAACAAAATGGCGGATTATAAACCAATGGATTCATTGCAAAACAGTTGATGAAAGCTGCAGAAAAAATGGGTCTTCAATTTAATATAGACAAGACAAAATACATGGAACTAAAGAACGAGGAAGGCAACCCTGGGAAACAAAACCTCAGTGTTAAGAAACTAAATGGAAATTAAGAAGAATTTGAAGAAGTAGAGAACTACATGTATCTGGGGGTCTTGGTGACAAACAAGTGCGAAGAAGATAGTGAAATTGATCTAAGAATAGCAAAAAGTAATAACTGTGCAGGAAGTCTAAACAAAATATTAAGAGCAAAAGAAGTATCCAGAAACACAAAGATTAGGATCTACAAGTCAGTGCTAAAACCAACTTTAACTTTCGGATGTGAAACCTGGGTTATGAACCAGAAAAACCAATTGAAGATAGAAACATGGGAGAGAAAAATCTTAAGGAGAATTTTTGGCGGAAAAAATACAGTACTAGGTTGGGAAAGAAGAATGAACGCAGAATTATATGAACTGTACGGTGAAAAGCCAGTAGGGGATTTCGTAAAAAGTAGAAGATTACAATGGCTAGGGCACCTGGAAAGAATGGACGAAGGAAGATTTGTTAAAGAGGTGGCCTGGAGAACACCTGAAGGAAAAAAGGAAGACCGAGGACTAGTTGGATACAAGCTGTGGAGAAAGACCTGACAGAAAAAAAGATCAGAAATTGGAGAGAATTAGCAAGGGACAGGAAAAAGTGGAAAGTCATTACCTCGGTTTAATGCTACAAATTGTGTTTTGAGAGTGCAAAGTGTTCAGTTTATTTTTTTTATTGTAATTTATTTTGACGCTTTTTTTGCCCTCCACCTACATTTTAGATAACGAATGAGTTTTTGTAAGATAAGTTTTAAGTATGTAAATTAAGTTTGTAAATTAAGTTTATATTTTATATTAATTTCAGCTCAAGACCTAAATGGTCTGTTTAAGCTGCATATATATAATCCCCTAATTACCCCCTACGTCCCCCTTTTTCAGTAGTCTTGGCACTGGCAGTCCTGCCATAGCAAACTAAAATTAAAACAATTTTAAATGACCATCCATGGCTTACAAAGCATCCGTCTATTAATTGTGAATAACTCGAAAAATGGCTAGTTTTTTGCTGTATTGCCCCTATACTTTTATATTCAGAATCAAAAGGGCTATCTGATCTTGTAAAAATGTCATGTTGCAATTTAAGAAAATATTGTTATTATCATGGCAGCCAAGCCATCTTAAAAACGGATATTAAAATTTTTTTTTTCCAATTTTTTTTTAGTTTTAAATTTATCTATTCAAAAGAAAAAGTTGGTGCCATTTTTAAATGAATAGCTGTATATGAACTGTCAAATTAATTTTATTTTCGAAACAACATTGAAACAAATGAGTAGTTCGCTTAAATTTATTTGGGAATATTCCATTCTTACTATAAGGAGCTATTCAGAATGCTGAATTTGTAAAAGTTCTGCTAATCATTCGTTCTTTACTGAGTATTCCACTCGATATATCGATCTATCACTACGTCGTGTTGCCGTTTCACTTTCAGTAGCCAATAGCATAGTTTTAATCAGACATTTTTTTTCAAACAATTTTATCATGAATAGATTTAAGAAACTACCTACTACTCATTTGTGTTACTTGCTTATTTTACCAATACAATGCTTTACTGAGTATTCCACTCGATATATCGATCTATCACTACGTCGTGTTGCCGTTTCACTTTCAGTAGCCAATAGCATAGTTTTAATCAGACATTTTTTTTCAAACAATTTTATCATGAATAGATTTAAGAAACTACCTACTACTCATTTGTGTTACTTGCTTATTTTACCAATACAATGCTTTACTGAGTATTCCACTCGATATATCGATCTATCACTACGTCGTGTTGCCGTTCCACTTTCAGTAGCCAATAGCATAGTTTTAATCAGACATTTTTTTTCAAACAATTTTATCATGAATAGATTTAAGAAACTACCTACTACTCATTTGTGTTACTTGCTTATTTTACCAATACAATTAATTTGATAATTCTATATATTATGCAAAAAATAATCACTCATATACCACTTTAATCTGAAACAGTAAGTAGTCTTCTGGGTAAGTTACTCAAACTGTCTGCAAATTTATTTATTTACTTCAGAAGTTTTTGGCGTATAAATTTATTCGCTAATAAGTTTAAGCAAACGAAATTTACCTTATACTTTAGTAAGTATTGATTTCATGCAAATTTTTTGAAATTATTGGCTAGCACCTTTCTGCTCAAAAACAAGTTGACACATCGGGTTCTAATATTTACGTTTTTTTAAAATTTTGTAAGCCTGTAGAGCTCGGAATTAGTTACAATTTGGTTCCTATTCGAACTCGCTAATATATGTCATCGCCTTCTGTGAATTTTAACGCCTATTCAAAAAAAAATCAGATCAGGATGAAATTTGATATTGGGAGTGTTGCAAGCTGTGAGAACTACTGAAACTACATTGCTGGCTTGTAACACATTAATACTGAAATACTTTTGAAAACATGATGAGTAACTATTTCTAAAGTATAAGAAAGTCCAGGTGAAGTGCTTCGCTCATTTTTAAATCTGAGAACGGCATCAGACAGAAGATCTTAGGTCAAAGCTGCTTTTTTCTCTCTCTTACTTTTTATCGCAATAGCCGTATAGACACAATGTCACTGTGGACAAAAGTTATGGCAAAGATAAAAACGGAAGTGAAAAATATTTTCGAAATTTTCAAAAAAGTATTGCTTAATAATACAATTATTTTTTTGTAATTTTACGGGATAATAATTGAGTTACAGATTATCTGCAATGTGGTTTGTGTCCCAGTCCGTTTTGCCGTGACACCATTCTATGAATTATTTTTTTTCGTACGTTTTACAATCTGTCATTTATTGACAATAAGTAAATTGTATGACTTATCCTAACATGCATGTCATGAAGGAAATAGTTCAATAACAGTTTCCTTATTTAATAGTATATTAAAAAACAAGTTTCATAAGACATGATTTTAGAGCACGCGTCCAAGTTTCTAATGGACAAGTGCGCTTAAATGTCTTATGAAACGTGTATTTTATACTATTTTTTCTATTTTGGTCCAAAAAAGTTAAAAATTACCTTATTTTATATTTTAATTTAAAAATATAATCGATTAGGAAGTTTTTTTGTTTTTTGTTTTTGTTATGTGGCTGTTGGTAACATTTAAAGCAATTTCAAACAATTCAAACTACTGTCAAATTAAAATTTACACAAACTGTGTTTGAAAGTGATTTAATTTTTAAAATACCTAATATTTGAAGATAAGATGGAAGAAGAATTATCTTGCACCCCACCCGTGCTATGCAAAGTAGCGGAAAATGCGCTAATTAATCTTAATTTTTGGAACTTACAATTTGAAGGTTATGTTTATAACGCGTGAAGGTTTTGTTGTCACATGGTTGTCACCAACCTCACAAAATAAAATTTTGAATTCTTTAAAGAGTTGCTTTATGAAATCCAAATGAGTTTCATAAAGTAGTCAGTAAAGAACCAAAATAGAAAAATATGGTTAATTTGGTCTAGAGTTGGTTAACACTGAATCTTTTAAGTCTGGGCTCTTCTTCTCCGTTATCTAGCAGGCATTCGACTAGGTTGATGGGGTGGGCATTAATCTGATCATGATAGCGCACGCTGTAACGCTGTATTTCTTCGTTAATAGTTGGTATGCCTAGGTCTCGGCGTATGATTTCGTTGGGCACATACCAAGGTGCATTCACCATGGTTCTTAGCGTTTTAGCTTGGAAGCATCTCAATATTTCTATATTTGAATTACTTGCTGTTCCCCACAGCTGGATGCCGTAGGTCCAGATTGGTTTGGGTATGGCTCTGTAAAGTAATATTTTATTATCCAGAGACAGTTGTGAGCCACGTCCTAAAAGCCAGTACATTTTCCGATACTTTTCGCCTAGTTGTTTGCGTTTCATCCAGATATGTTTTTTCCATGTCAGTCTCCTATCAAGGTGAACTCTCAAGTATGTGGCAGTGTCTGCTTGTGCGACTAACTGGTTGTTGAGTAATATAGTTGGACAGGTTTCTCGTCTTGTTGTAAAAGTTACTTGAATGCATTTCGATTCATTAATCTTGATACGCCACTTTTTAAACCATTGTTGTAAAGTATCTAGATGGATTTGCAAGTTGTTAGATGCGATAAGGGGATCAGAGTGTGATGCTAATACAGCAGTGTCGTCTGCAAATGTTGCTGTCATTGTTGTTCTAGAGGTTGGAAGATCAGCTGTGAAGAGAATATACAATATTGGCCCCAACACACTTCCCTGCGGAACTCCACAGTTGATGGGAAATAAAGTTGTTTGTTGTTCTTCAAACTTGACTAGAAAATGCCTGTCTCCAAGGTACGATTTGATAAGTTGGTAGTAGTCTGGATCAAATTTGTTCTTGATTTTAAATAGTAGGCCGTCATGCCAAACCTTATCGAACGCCTGGGTCACGTCAATAAATACAGCAGAGCAATATCGTTTTTCTTCGAAGTCCTTAACAATTTTATGCACTACTCGATGAACTTGTTCAGTGGTAGCATGCTGCTGCCGAAATCCGAACTGATGGTTGGGAATTAGACTGTTGTCCATTAGGATGGGAGTAATTCTATTTAACAACAATTTTTCGAAAACCTTGGATAGTATTGGTAGCAGACTGATTGGCCGATATGATGCTAGATCTTCTTTGGGTTTCCCAGGTTTTAGGATTACTATAATCGTGGCAACTTTCCATTGCGGTGGTATGTATCGCATTCTTAATACTGCGTTGAATACGTATGTAGCCTTTATCTGGAAGCTCCTTCAGAATTTTCCCTGTGATCAGGTCATATCCTGGTGCTTTGCGTGAGTTCAAGTTCTTAAGAATTTGAAATTCTGTCTCTTTTACAGTAATTTGCTTTATTGGTAAGCTCATCTGAAACGGTGCTTCAAGAAACTTTTATTTCGTTTTTCTTTTCGGCTGTGATTTCAGATGGATATGGTTGGAATACCGCGGTTGAGTGGTTTGCGAAAGCTGACGCTTTTTCTTGATCAGTTTTAGCCCAGTCAATACAAAATTTCTGTTTAGGCTAAATTGCTTGTGAGTGGTAGAAGAAAGTTCTCAACTTAGTTTTAGAGTTGTACCAGTGTTCTATACAAGATGTCATTGAAAGTGTAGAGGAAATTTTACAGGCAAGAAGTATAGATCAAAACAAGACAAAAATCTAAATTTATAAATTCTAGCTTTACTTCCTTGAAGTCCATATTTATTGATTATCCATAAAATACTTTATTACTTCAACAATATTTATTTATTTTAATCTTATACCTGTTTCGACATGTCTACATGCCATTGTCAAAGGTTATATTAAAAAGTAAACAGTTAGTGTTGTTATAGCAATAGAACTTGGTGTCTTGATCGCGGTAATTGTCTGCACATGACTTGATTTCTTATTGCAAAATGTCCAATAGAGATAAATTTTAGAGATTTGCACATTTATTTAAAGGTACTTTAAACAGAACTCATTCACAAATTACATCAAATTGAGTTTGACGTATTTGACAATGACATTAGAGAATTAGTAGAATAAAACTTAAATACACAATATAGAAAAATAAACTTTCGAAATTAGAACCACACTCCAACAACAAAAAAAACCTGACACAATTATAAACTTTCACTCTTGTTTTCTAAATTTATGAAACACAGAATGACCAACAGATAAGATTCCTAAATAAGGGTTTTAAACTTTCCCTTTTTCCAAAATTTGCTAATAATATTAAAGAAATTTTAGCAGTCAATTCAGAAATGATTTTTAAAGAAAAACATTTCAATTATGAAAAATTTCATTAAATAGCAATAAATCAAAAAATAAAATATATTTAAAAATAATTTGACTTAAATCGATTAAAAGAAAATTCAGTTAATAATCTGATTTCTGTTAAGGCAGATAAAGGAAACACGTTAGTTATATTACCCAACGACATTTACTTACACAAAATTAATAATCCATTCAAATTTAAAAACTAACTAGTAATCCCATCAAAAATTACCAAAAGGAATTAAAACAAACAGTAGAAAATTGGCAGGTTTGTTTAACAGATTATCAAAAGAGACAAATAATAAATCTAAATCCACAACCACTGAAACTATAGGGTGGTTTATTAAAAATATACAAACCCAACATGCCCATTGAACCAGTGGTATCATACATACATGCACCCATCCACATGCTAGCAAAAATACTAAATAATATAGTTACCAGTTTCGATTATAAACCAAAATATTCTGTTAAAAATTCTTCCGAAATAATCAATAAGTTATTTTTTTACATTTACCGCCACAAGGCAAGCTAGTTGATTCAATTATTTGAACTTTGCTCCAATCAAAATTATTTTACTTTTAATAATAAAATTTATTTCCAAAAAGATGGTTTACCCATGGGTAGTCCAGTTTCACGTCTTTTCAGCTAATATATATATGGAAAATCTAGAAGATCAAATATTCGAATCAAATCAATCTGAGAAAGTTATATTTTGGTTTTATTATGTTGATGATATTTTAGCACGTTTTGATAGTTTATTTGAATTAATTTATGAATTTTTAATTTTTATTAACATCCAAACATAAGATAACTTTTTAGATTTAAACAAAAATTAATTCAACTAATAAATCTCAATACTTTGTTTATAGAAAACCTACACAAACAGACATTACAATACCACACGATTCTTGTCATCATATAACATATAAATTAGCAGCATACAGGTTCATGATACATAGGGCTTTGACGGTCCCTTTAGATGAAGTTAATTAATAATAGAGGAATTTCAATTATTAAACAAATTGCATATAGTAATGGTTATAATACTAAACTTATTGATACATTAATTAAAGAAAAAGATTATAAATTAGTCATTCAACAAATTTATCCGAATACCTCAACTTATCTGATATAATTGAACATGCTTCGATCCCATATTTTAACAAATAAATATAAAGTAAGTTTTCAAACAACTAAAAACATTTTAAACACTGTGTTTAATAAATCTAAAACAGATGATTTGCTAAAATCAGACATTTACAAATTAAATTATTCGCATTGTAATTCGGTTTATATAGGCTAGACAATTAGAAATTTTGATATTAGGTATAAACAACATGTACGGTGTTACAAATAAAAACAGCCACTTAAACCCAATTATGCTAAACACTTACTAGAACTTAATGACATCTAATAACACTATATAATGTTTACGCTTTTGTGATGATCAGAGTTAGGATTATGTGCAAAATGCATATTGGTATATATGAGTAATATTGGTATATATGACTAATATTAACCTTTCCTTTTGGATTAAACCCAAGTTTATTTTGCATATTTTACAAATAAATGCTTATTTTTGCTGTTTGTGCATATATACAGGGTGTGGCAGCCCACTGTAATTGGTTGATTGCAGGTTAAGTATTAGAGATAGAGAAAACTTTTTTAAATAAAAGTTATTAGGGGTCATGTGTACTGTCACATAAAAATATTTTGCATTATACAGGGTGTCCAATATCAGAGTGGCATAGCAAACTTAATTTTTTTAAATTAAACACCTTGTATATTTTTGCAAATTATTATTTGCCTTTTAATTTTCTTTCTGACTGTTTTTTTTAAATCCGTTGCGGTGTTGCCATGTCATTTCATTTTTTTTTTCTGTAAATTTGACATTTGCAGACCTTACTAGTAAAATCTGTACAAGCCGTATTTTTACAGATGAAACAGTTTGTTTTTGGGAAATATTAGTCAAGACCATGTGCTATTTTTCAGATGTTTCAAAGTTGAATTTGGTTATACAGGATGTTTGTTGCCGCGGTCCAAAGTTTTCTAACTTTAATGTGTCATAACTTGATTTTTTCAAATGAAACCTCCAAATTTTTATTTAATTTTTGAATTCTACTGTAAATTTCCCATCAAACGTTTATTACATTCCCTATACCTATCTTTTACTAGTTTTCCTTGTTTTTTCGATTTTAATATTATTTAGACAATCTATTCAAGTTTACCACGCAGTATTACTTTAAAACAAATGAAAAGTGATTTGAGAAAGAAGATTTTAATTTTATTTAAACAATTACATTACATTACATTACAGCTTGTGATTATTCACAATAGCTGTTCAAAATGTGTATTTTCGTTATGTAAACACAAACCGATTCGTTCGCGAAATGATGCTTGTACTCTAGTTAACATCTCTACTGCAACTTGTCCAAAAGCCCGTATTACACGTTGCTGCATGTTTTCATAGGTAGTTGGAAGTTCCTGATACACCAGATTTTTATGTAACCCCATAAGAAAAAATCCAACAGGGTTAGGTCTGGAGATCGGGCTGGCCAAGCCATCGGTCCTCCCTTTCCTATCCATCTTCTTTCGAATCTGTGATTTAACCGCTCCCGTACTGCGGCGCTATAATGTGCAGGAGCACCATTATGTTGTAACTACATATTTCTTTTAGTTATTAGTGGTACATCTTCTAACAAGCTGTAATGTAATGTAATTGTTTAAATAAAATTAAAATCTTCTTTCTCAAATCACTTTTCATTTGTTTTAAAGTAATACTGCGTGGTAAACTTAAATAGATTGTCTAAATAATATTAAAATCGAAAAACAAGGAAAACTAGTAAATGTAGGTATAGGGAATGTAATAAACGTTTGATGGGAACTTTACAGTAGAATTCAAAAATTAAATAAAAATTTGGAGGTTTCATTTGAAAAAATCAAGTTATGACACATTAAAGTTAGAAAACTCTGGACCGCGGCAACAAACATCCTGTATAACCAAATTCAACTTTGAAACATCTGAAAAATAGCACATGGTCTTGACTAATATTTCCCAAAAACAAATTGTTTCATCTGTAAAAATACGGCTTGTACAGATTTTACTAGTAAGGTCTGCAAATGTCATATTTACAGAAAAAAATGAAATGACTTGGCAACACCGCAACGGATTAAAAAAAAAACAAAAACGTCGGAAAGAAAATTAAAAGGCAAATAATAATTTGCAAAAATATACAGGGTGTTTAATTTAAAAAAATATAAGTTTACTATGCCACTCTGATATTGGACACCCTGTATAATGCAAAATATTTTTATGTGACAGTGCACATGACCCCTAATAACTTTTATTTAAAAAAGTTTTCTCTAATACTTAACCTGCAATCGACCAATTACAGCGGGCTGCCACACCCTTTATTTTTATTTTGTTAAAAATGCTTATGGTTGCTGTTTCCTGAGGTTTTTTGTAAAAAAAATATTTTTTAATTTTCACCTAATGGTACGTACGTACGTACGGTAGGTTATCAAGGCATTATTTTATCCGTAAATTTTATTGACATTTGCAGTATTTATTAAAACTTCGTGAATGATGTATACTTGGGGGATTTACCAGATTGATTTACTGTTTATTGTGCTGGCTGAGTCAGCCACGGGAGCGTAGTGCATTCGGTAAAAGCACAGAGTTTGTACGTATTGTAAATTGTTTTGTGTTTTTAACGTTGTTTAAAATGCCGAAAAGTAAAAGTTCTGCAAATGATCTGCTAAAAGCGTGGGTGAAGGACTTTCCCGAGTTAACAATAGAAAAGGAAATAAGTGTTTTGCCGTGCTTGCAGTAGAACAGTAAGTGTACTTACTTACAAATAGTAATTTATTATACAAGACGATAAAGACTCTTTATTGTCGTGTACAATATACTATTTTATTTTGTACTTAATGTTAAATAATAATCAATAATTTATTTCTATAATAAAATGTCAACTTGCACAGATGTTTTATAGTAATTGTTGCGATCGTGTTAGCAATGATCGTTGTTTTGTTAGTTTGTTTACTTGTGTCAACATTCAAAAATTTTCACGAAATTATATTGTTTGTGAAAAAACATACAGATGTTGAAGTGAAAGAAGAAATGGTTAAATTGTTGCCCGAGAAGTCCAGAAAAGCATACAAGAGAGAGTATGAGAGTATCATCAGATAAGTTACCTTCAATGTAATAATTTAAATTTGTGTTATATTGTGCACGAATGTATTATAAATAAAGTGTAGATAAAATTCTACTTTATCTACAGTTGATGTTAAAATGTTTCTTTATCTACTAAAAATGAACGCATAAAGCCTACTTTTGACATTAAGTACAAAATAATAGATTTAATTTAAATTTCATGGTTTATAATTGTTTTTTTTTGAGTACATAGTTGGTAACTCATTGAAACATTTTTAATTTTAAGTTTATTGAAATCTGTTGACTACCCAACATTTAAAATAGCCAACCAAAGTCCGAATTTCTCCTTCAGATTATTTCCGGTAAAAAAATTTCAAGAATTTTGTAAGTGCAAATATACCATTAAATAAACTCAACAATATCGCCTTACGAAGTTTTATGGAAACCTACTGTAAACACTCAATACCTGCTAAGAGTACGCTTAGAAAGTATTACCTCGAAGATGTCTACAATGAAACTATTTAAATAAAAACTATTTTTGAAATTCACAAACATACAAAAACTGTACCTATAATGAATGAACAAATTGATCTCTTAAATTCACCCTGATTGGACATTTTGGAATAAGAAATCAAGTCATCTGCAGACGATTACCGAGATCAAGTCACTAAGTTCTATTGCTATAACAACACTAACTGTTTACTTTTTAATACAGGGTGTGGCAGCCCACTGTAATTGGTCAATTGCTTGTTAAATATCACAGGAGATACAGGAAACTATCTTAAATAAAAGTTGTTCAGGGTCCTGTGTACTATCACAAATATTTTCCATTATACAGGGTGTTCCATATCAGAGTGGAATAGCAAACATATTTTTTTTAATTAAACACTATTTTTGCAAATTATTATTCGCCTATTAATTTGCTTTCGGTTTTTTGTTTTTTTAATTCCGTTGCGGTGTTGCCAAGTTATTCAACTTTTTTCTGTAAATTTGGCATTTGCAGACCTTACTAGTAAAATCCTGTACAAGCCATATTTTTACAGAGTAAACAATTTTTTTTTAAAAACAATTTAGTATTATAGTGAATATTCACAATAGCTGCTCAAAATGTGTGCGTTCGTTATGCAAACACAAACCAATTTGTTCGCGAAATGATGCTTGTACTCTAGTTAACATCTCCACTGTAACTTGTCCAAAAGCCCGTATTACTCGTTGCTGCATGTTTTCATAGGTAGTTGGAAGTTCCCGATACACCAGATTTTGATGTACCTCACAAGAAGAAATCCAACGAGATTAGGTCTGGAGATCGGGCTGGTCAAGCCATCGGTCCTCCCCTTGCTATCCATCTTCTTTCGAATCTGTGATTTAACCACTCCCGTACTGTGGCACTGTCTTGTGCAGGAGCACCACCATGTAGCTACATATTTCTTCTAGTTATTAGTGGTACATCTTCTAACAATTCAATAAAATCATTGTTCAGACAGTTGTAATAGGTTTGTCGGGTCAATGTGCGATTAATGAAATATGGACCAATGATGTGCGTGTCGAGCATGCCACCTCAAACCTTTACAGACCACCTATTTTGGCGATGGGTTTCAACAACAACGTATGGATTGCTACCAGAGTAATACTGATAATTATGACGGTTGACAAATCCATTGTTATGACACGTAGCTTCCTCTGCCCATAAAATTAAATTGTAAAAATCAGGTTCTGCCTGTAATTTATTTAAAACAAGCTAACAGAAATTTACCCGTTTGTGATTGCATAACCAAGGTACACATTTTAAACAGCTATCCTGAATAATCACAAGCTGTAATGTAATCAGAGCTGGGCAAGCTACTTTAAAAAGTAGCTAGTTCCTAAATACTAACTATTTTTTCAAAATGTGGTTAAGTTACTAAGTAACTAAGTTACTTAATACAGAAAGTAGTTAAACTATCAACTTTTTGTAGTTGTATTCGTTTTAAACAAGCTACTATATATTTCCTCTGCGCTACTATATAAAAACGTATCATTAAATTGTAAAACGTTTTATTCCTACTTTACTAACCAATATAAAAAATACAAGAAAAAATGAGCGAAATACTTCGCCTGGACTTTCCTATACTTATAAAATAACATTGTTTTATATTTTCCAACACTTTTAATGTACACCTGTCTAGACCCGGCTAGTAAAAGTAAGCAGCGTTTATAAAAACTTCAAGCCTGAAGAGCGTAACTTAAACGTACCATTACCACGCTGGCTCCGCAACTGAGTACATGTAAAACAACCGAACTGAAATGAACCGGCGGCACGAGTAAGGAGTAAGGAAGCGTGTTGATGTTTGAAAATGTATTAATAACTCGAGAAGTATTATTTTTAGCAAGAAATTACTCTTATTAATTTGTATTTAGAATTTCAAAACCTTTCTGATTTTAAAGCCAAAATGCCACGTTTCCATTAAAAAAAAGTTATTTTTTACCGTGGCCGCCATATTAAAATTGGAAACTCAAGTTTTTTTCTTAAATACAACCGAGAAGAATTTGCCCTACAACTTTGCTCTTGGGTTTGCGAGTCTATGGTTTGCGAGTCTATCTATTAAAATAAAAAAGTTGGCCTACACTGAACATTAAACGACTAGTACAAGAATACAACTGCTGTAGAAAGTATGTGAAATTCTTCTAAGGACAAAAAGATTATTAAGGGGCAAAAAATTCGATTTTTTGATTTTTTGTAAAAAGATTCTCCTAGAGCAAACAAAACAAAAAACCAAATTTTTAATTTTTTATCGAAAAAATTTGGGGGGAGGGGGAACAGTAGCCCCCCTAAATATTAAATTATCGAAAAAATATTATGATATTCGGATTTTGCTGTCAATGATGAGCTATATTGCTTTAACAGAAATATTTTATTGCCCCCCGTTAAATAAATAAAAGGGTACCAATTTTCAATTTTCAAAAATTCATAGAGGGCGTCACAGTGAAATTATAGCAATGATTAAAAAATAAAATTGTAGCAGATGCCTATCTCTATCAGCTTAAAAAGTTTAAACAAAAACGTGTGGGCAGTTTTTGAGAAATTTTTTTTTGAAAAATTCCAAAATTTTGGAGTGATGTCATTGCCATCGTTTTTATATTTTCAAAATTAATGATATGTGATGGTATAGTACCCTTGAAGGGCTACCAAACAAGATGTAGTTGATCCCAATCAAACAACTGGTTTTTGAGTAAATGGGCGTTAAAGTCGAAATTTTCAAAAATTCGTAGCGGCCGCCATGTTGAAGCTAGAGAGTTCGGTAAAAAAGCCTTTGATTTGTCCTAAGGCCTTCTTTAATCTCCACTATTAAAATTTCCAAAATTCCGTTTCTGAAAAAAATGCTACCAAAAAAACATGTCTAACTTCCGCTTCCGGTTTCGGATTCTTTTTAAAAGCTTATTTTGTCGGTGAATTTTTGATATACCCCCTCATTCCAAAGCACATCAAAATCGGTCCAGCCGTTCCGGAGATATGGAGCGTAACGGACCCACCCACCCACCCACCCACAGACAGACATTTTTTAAAAATTACGTTTTTGGGGTCCATGGACCCCCCTCGACTATTTCCGTTAAAATCTCAACTTTGAAATTTTGCATGAAATCAATACTTCCCTATACTGAAGTATAGGAAAGTAAAAATTAAAGAACAATTATAACAAATACATATTTAGACTGAAACACATTCATGGCAAAGATTTATTGCTTGAATCAGCATTGTTGACAAAATTTATCAACAAATGTGCAGACAGTTTAAATTTCTAAATAATATAACTACTTTCAGAGTAGTTACGCTACTGAAAAGGAATTGGATTACCAATAGTTTTAACTACTTCTAGGTAGCTTAACTACTTAAAAGTAGCTAAACTACAAAAAGAGTAGTTTAACTACTTCAACTGGTATTTAACTACTTGAAAATCAAAACTATTGCATATTTAAAAGCATGAATACAAGCTATAGCTACCTTAATTTAAAAAGTTACTAGAATACAACTACTTCTAACAGCAGAATTTTTTTCCATTTCATGGAGAATACCTTCTTCAGTATCAATGGTTTGGCACGTTCTTTACCTACCACAATCTGCAAACTTTAGTTGAATCATTCCGGTATCTCGTCTGGACGCGATTCGGAAATTTTCTTGATATCGTTTTAACTGCTTCTTCTGCATTTGCTTTCCCGGAACTAAAATGCGCGTCTGTGTAATCATCATTTTAAACTATTTTAAAAATAATTTAAAATAATAGTGGCACTCAGGTCGAGGGTTAATAAAAGAAACTAGCTTTATTACTATACATTTTAGGAAAAAAGTATTTACATTTTTGTCTTGTTTTCCATCTATGTCTGCCTTTAAAATTTGCTTTACACTTTCGATGATACCCCTGCATAGCTACTACCATTTTTGGATGTCAATATAAGAACGTATAGCCAAAATGTTTTACTCATTGTACTTTTTGTACATTTACTTTTGCCATTATTATCACTACGATTTTCATTCTGTTCTGGGGGTGCTTCTATTCTTTTGAAGCAGATAAAATTTAGTTATGGACCTGTGATAATACAATCTATCTATCTCTGTAGGTCAGTGGGATTTTGCTTTATGCATTCCTTAGTGGTAGAGATAGCTCTAAATTAGAACCCTACTAATGTAAATTGAGGCAAAGCTGAAATATTTCTGGTAAATTTTTAATGTCGAGCATATTACTAACATACCAGTGAAATTTTAGTTTTGTTTATCAAAAGAATTTTTTTACTGACGTCGTTTTGTTATGTGGCAGCAGATTACGGATATGGTAACTGTGAGGGTGGATATGGCAGTGGACGCAGCAGTTCACGTGGCAGAGGTACCAATAATAATTTTTTGTAGTGTCTGTAGCACTAGTATTATCTCTGAAAAACATCACTAGTTCTCTATGTATTTGTCTTATAAAAACTGGTTACAGAAGACTATGTTAATGAGTTGAATTTTTTGTTCTGGGTACCCTAAAAATGTAAAAAAATCAGTTCTGAATTTAACACTGATTGTAACACACCCGTGCACTTGTCCCCTTTCGCTAATCTTGCACTTCTTGCGACCTTCTTCAGTTATGAGGCAGCCCAGGAATACTACTTTTGACACTTGCTATTTTCAATCTTCTGCTACTGTCGAGATTTATTTTGAACTTTGTTCTGTTTAGTGTATCCATTTTTTTTTGCTGATTAACACTATGTCTCCCTGGGGAATAATGGGACTTATTATTACTTACTTAATCTTACCCCTTTTACTGTTAAGTGTTGGGGTTGGTCCTTTTAGGTGGTGTTGTACCATTTTCTTCAAGCCTTTCGATCCTGTGTAAGGTCGGCTGCTTGCTTCCATTCCAGTCCTCTTTTCTTTAGCACTTGTTTCACTTGTTCTATCCACGTAACACGCGGCCTACCCTTTGCTCTTCTTTTCCATTCTTTGGCCTCCCACGCTGTTTTTGGTAATCTACCCGCGCACATTCTACTAATATGACCTAGCCACCTCAACTGATTTTAGTCTGTCCCTAATATCTGTTTCCGATTCTGTCTAACTTTGTTACTCTCTCTATTTTCCTCAATGTCTTCATTTCAGCAGCTTGTAACTAATATGACCTAGCCACCTCAACTGATTTTAGTCTGTCTAGTCTGTCCCTAATTTCTGTTTCCGATTCTGTCTAACTTTGTTACTCTCTCTATTTTCCTCAACATCTTCATTTCAGCAGCGTGTAACCTTGATTTACTCTTCTCGTTTAGTACCCAAGACACGCTGCTGTAGGTTAATGTGGGAATATACATGGCTTTGTATACTTGCAATTTGCTGTTCTTCGAGATTCGCCTGTTACTGAATAGTCCTTTGTTTAGTGCGTAAAACATTCTCTCAGTGGCTCCAATTAGGTTATTTAGCTCTCTGTCAATTTTGCCTGTGTTTTCAATGGTGGCTCCTAGGTATTTGAAGGAGTTGACCTGTTCCACCACTTCACTGCCAATCTTTACTTTTGCCCGCACTTCCTGTTTAGCCACCACTAATATTTTGGTTTTACGACCGTTGATTTTTAAGCCTCTTTTTTCTAAGGACTCCTTCCAGACTTCCAAGTCATGCTGCATTGCTTCTTCCGGACTTATTATTATTAATTATTAATATTTTTTTGCTCATCATCATATACTTTGTTTTCTCAGGCCTGACATGTTGGCTGCTCTCTCTAAACTTTTTTAGTGATACTTGCGGAAAATTTGGTATTGCTTCTTACTTTATTTTCTGTCTTTGTTAGCGTGACCTCTGTTAATTTTATCAACTTTCCTGGAATACCCAGTACTGCCATGGCTTTATAAAGCTTCTGGTTACCGAGTCGTAGGCTTGCTTGAAATCTATAAAGACTGTACAGCTTAACCTTTTGACCGCAACATCTTGCTTGTATTTTCTTTAAGGTTAAAATTTGGTCTGTGACTGATCGGTTTATCCTAAAGCCACATTGGTACTCCCCTATTATTATTTCTGGGTATTCTTCCAGTCGTTTTTGCAAAACTGTGGCTAAGATTTTATATGCTTTTGTAATTTTGACACAATGACCTTTATCCTTTTTGTATATTGGTATTATGACTGCCTTTTTCCAAGTTTCTGAAAAATGTTTGTCTTGCCAAATTTTCCTTATTAGCTCATATAGCTCCTTTATTAGTGTTGTTCCGCCATATTTTAATAGTTTCGTTGGTATATCGTTTTCTCCTGCACTTTTTTTATTTTTCAGGGCTAATATTATTTCTGTGATTTCTTCGTTGGTAGGATCCGAGGTTGTTTGGTTTTCTCGTATTATCGCGTGCTCTTTGTCCTCTTTCATTTCGGAATTTCCTCCTTCTATTTTAAAAAGTTCACTGAAGTATACCCTCCTATTCTTTGTCTGTTTGTAGCATCGTTTCCCGGACTTTCCTTCCTTTTATCGTCTCGTTTCTGCATTCTTCATTAAACCAATTTTCTCTCCTGTTGTTTTTCTTCACCCATATTGTCTCTGCTGCTGCTCCTTTTATACTTCCAGGGTTTTCCATTTCTCATTCAGCGAATCTGTTGCTAGATAGTTTTCCGATTTTTCTTGTCTCTTCCGTTTGAATTGGTTCTGTTTTTCTGTCACTAATAAACTTTCTGCATTAAATTTTGTTATTTGCTAATTTTTTTTTCAAGAGCCTACGCGGAGTGATGACCTTGACACCTTCGGATATAAGAGGTGAAAGATTATTATTTTCTATTTTTTCGTTGATTTCTTAGGGATTGTTTTTTGATTTAGTTTAACTCTTGGTGGTCCGAGTTCATTTCAGCTCCTCTATGACTTCTTATCTTTATCACTGATTTTGTGTACTCTTCCTGTATTATTACATGGTCTATTTGGTTCGTTTTCCTTTTGCTCGTAATTTTCCATGTACCTTTATGTATGCCTTTTGTTTTTTGATTTAGTTTAACTTTTGGTGGTCCGAGTTCATTTCAGCTCCTCTATGACTTCTTATCTTTATCACTGATTTTGTGTACTCTTCCTGTATTATTACATGGTCTATTTGGTTCGTTTTCCTTTTGCTCGTAATTTCCCATGTACCTTTATGTATGCCTTTTTGTTGAAAGAATGTTGACATTCTTCAGTTTCTCCCTGCTGCAAAACCAATCAATCTCGTACCATTATTGTTGCTTCTCTCATATTTGCTCCCAATTGTTGGATGGTAAATTTCCTCTCTTCCCAGCTTCGCATTACAGTCCCCCATTATTACCTTCATATCTTTTTCAGGTAGTTTATCATAGAAATTTTCCAGCTTTTCATAAAATTCACTTTTATTTTCATCAGTTTTTTCCTCCGAAGGAGCATGTATGTTTATTAATTATTATGCTTAAATTTCTGTCTTCTCCTTTTATCCTCAAATAACACTTTCTATACGTTATGGATGTAAATTGCTGTACCACATGTATTGATTTGTTTGATACTTTATCTGAATTGTTCTTATGCCGATGTCATTATACTTAGGGCGCAGTGATACATACTGGCTACGATTGTGAAAAAAATTACCGATTTAGTCTTGAGGTTTCTCGCTAATTCCGTATTTCTACATTTTGTCAATTAATGGTTCGTGATTTATACAGTCGAACAACAGGACATCCGCCGTTATGTCTATGCTTTATAGTTTCTTGATAAAAATCATGCACAGTCGATATTCTTGTAGATTGGTTGGACCCGAATCCAAACTGTTTGTTCCTTAGAATTTTGTTGTTTTCCAGGTAAGGTACTAGTCTCGTTAAAAAACTGTATTCAAATACCTTTGAAAAGCCGGTTGGAGTGCAACTGGCCTATAATTTTCTACTTTGTTTCTGCTCCCTTTTTTAAAAATTGGAACTATTTTGGCAGTTTTTAAGCTATCTGGGAAACATCCGCTTGCAAATTACAAATGTATCATAAAACCCAGCGGATTAACTATTGTTTCGGCTACTTTCTTTATGAGTGAGCTGGGTATTTCATCAGCCCTGCGGAGTTTTTTTGCATTCAAAAACGCAAACGCCAATCGTTATAAACTGTAAACAGTTCAATAGACCATTTGAAGTAGTTTATTACCATTAACAATAATTTCAAAAAATATTAAAAAAACTTTGATTTCGTAACCACTCGAAACTACTGCAAGTATCATGCTGAAACTTTTAATTAGATTTGTTTCAACTTTGGTATTTTTGGAAGTCTTTTTTATACTACTGAAAAATCGACCTGCTACGTTTTGCGTATTGGACGTTCCTGCTCCTTTGTTGACCTGATCGACCTTGAAACCTATTTCTTTCCAGAAAGAACGCCTAATTTCTGTTTTCCTCTTTTCAATTCGGTCTCGCTGCCTCTCACTAGCTCCACGAACAGTGGAAGCTTTCAATTTCAAATTGTACGAGGGTAGCACCGATAATTGCTGCAAACTAATATAATCAAACTAGCTATGAAAGCTAAATCCAGAAAAAATAAAAGTACATTGACAGTTATTGTTAGATTTCATTATCTGTTGTCAACTTTCTAAATCTAGATTTTAACGGAAATACACGTTTTGGTGCTCAAGGATCCCAAAAAAGAGGTTTTAAAAAAATGTTTGTAGGTTGGTGAGTGAGTGAGTGGGTGGGTGACGCCTCTACAGGCGAAAGTACTGGGCCGATTTTAATAAAATTTTAAATCGAGGTATATCGAAAATTGTAGTTCTTCTAGTTAAGCTTTTCAAAAAAATCCGAAACCGGAAATGGATGTTAAACATGTTTTTTTGATAGCGTTTTTTTCCAATACCAAATTTTGGAAATTTAAGGACGGAATCTAGGAGAAGAACTCTAGCTTTAAAATGACGGTCGCTACAACTTTTTTTAAATCTCGACTTGAACTCCCATTGACTAAAATAGTTGTCTGATTGGGATCAGCTACAACTTGTTTAGGAGCCTCTTGTATGTAGTATACAGTGAAGTAAAATTAATTTCGAAAATCCGAAAACGATCGCAATGGCGCTGCTATAAACTTTGAAAATTTTCAAAAAAATGTTTTTCTAAAACTGTCTACACGATTTTTTTTAAACTTTCTGAGTCGATAGAGCTTGCAGTGAACTACAAATTTATTTTTTACTAATCTCCCAAATTTTACTCTGACGCCTTCCAGGAATTTTTGAAAAATTAGAAATTGGATCAATTATACAGGCTGTTTCAAATTCGAGCCCCGCCATGGGATCTCGCTTATTTGAAGAGATAGAGAGTTGGTTAAATTGAGGCAAAGTTGCCAAATATTATGCCTAAGAATAATCTGTAAAGAAATTTAAAGTAGCCACTCTGGTTTGTGCTACATATTTCTAGTTAACGCATTATTAGGACACTTTTTTATGCTGAATCTAAATTTTTTATCAGATTTGGTGTAACTGTTACCATTGTTCATTTTCGACTCAACTTTTTTTTTATGGTTGCTATTTTAAATTTTTTCATATTTGGATGGAGTTTTTAATTCTGATTTCAACGATGTGTCACACTTTGCATTTTGTTTAAGTTTTGAGCATTTTACTACAAAAAATAAAAATTTCATGAGTGCCATGGAAAGACACGTCATTTAATTTATTTTGAGAAAATTCTAGTAGACTATGAACTGATGGAATTAAAACAAAACACTTCTCTTATTTACTTTTAGATACATTGAGTATGCGAAAATTTCAGGAAACTTTGTTTTGAGCGTAGGCAGCAGGTTGTTATTTTTTACAAAAACAAATGAATGACACAGTTAGTAACATACACAATTTACTGAAAATTCCACTTGCAGTTTTTATGTTTGCAACTGACATAACAAATTTGAATAACAAGTTAAATAAACACAACAGATAACACTACAACTACGCTAATACGATCAATTATTAAATGAATGTTCAAAACATTTGACACCTTTGTAAAACATGCTCAGAAGCTCGTCTAAAATGAACTCTCTAATATGCGTGTTAGTAACTGTGTCATTCATTTGTTTTTGTAAAAAATAACTTAACCTGCTGCCTACGCTCAGAACAAAGTTTCCTGAAATTTTCGCATACTCAATGTATCTAAAAGTAAAAGTAAATAAGAGAAGTGTTTTGTTTTAATTCCATCAGTTCATAGCCTACTAGAATTTTCTCAAAATAAATTAAATGACGTCTTTCCATGGCACTCTTATGAAATTTTTATTTTTTGTAGTAAAATGCTCAAAACTTAAACAAAATGCAAAGTGTGACACTTCGTTGAAATCAGAATTAAAAACTCCATCCAAATATGAAGAAATTTAAAATACCAATCATAAGAAAAAAAAAAGTTGACAGTTGAAAATGAACAATGGTAACAGTTACACCAAATCTGAGAAAAAATTTAAATTCAGCATCAAAAAGTGTTCTAATAATGCTTTAACTAGAAATATGTAGCATAAATGATAAATGCGTTAATAGTCGAAAATAAAAAATCCAAAATTTCAGTTTTTTTCAGATATCTGAAAAACCAGAGGGGCTACTTTAAATTTCTTTATAGATTACACCACACAACACAAAATTTGACATTGACATTAAAGTATGAAATTTCGGTAGATTGGATCATAGTTGAACGAAAAAAAATTATATGGCATGAAAAAGTTTGCTTGTATCCAGGAGAACGTTTGAACAATATTTTTAAAAATCTGTGATTTTAATTTTTATTTTATGATAAAACAATACAAATATATACGTATATTATTTTTATTCATTTTGACTATCAAACTAGCTTATAAAAGAGTGGAAAATAATTTAAAAGTACACGGTATTACTTTTTCTTTTATGTTCATAAGTACTTTCTCTCAAAAAAACCCAAATATAGTCTCCCATCATATTTTCATTGTATTGGCCTTGATAACGTTGTTCGAAGTTCATAATATCTTGATGGAAACGTTCTCCTTGCTCTTCTGAGTACGCCCCCATGTTATTTTTAAATTTATCTAAATGAGCATGCAGCATATGTACTTTTAATGACTTCCTGCAACCCATGGTCTTGAAGTTTTTTAACGTATTTTCAACTAGCTCTTGGTAGTTTTCAGCTTTGTTATTTCCTAAAAATCCAGAGACTACTGCTTTAAAACTGTTCCAACTTGCTTTTTGAGCCCTATTAAGCAAGTTTGGAAATTTTTCATCGGCAAAAAATTGTCTAATTTGCGGACCAACAAAAACTCCAGCTTTAACCTTTGCTTCTGACAACTTCGGGAAAAATTTTTTTAAATATTCAAAAGCTTCTGATTTTTCATCCAGTTTTTTTACGAATTGTTTCATCAACCCTAACTTAATGTGCAAAGACGGCATTAACACTTTTTCCGCTTCAACAATCGACTCAAATTTTACGTTTTGTTTCCCGACACAAAATTCTGTTCTTATAGGCCATGATCGTCGAACGTAATGCTGAGCATCCGCTCTGCTGTCCCATAAACACAGATAACACGGATATTTTGTATATCCGCCTTGTAGTCCCATTAAAAATCCCACCATTTTAAAATCTCCAATCAGATGCCAGTTATACTCGAAAATGAGTATTATTAATATAACTATCACAAAAGCAAACTTTATATGGAAAAAAGGTATTTTCTTTTCGTTTTTGTGCATAATTAACCGGAAAATCATAAAATAAACTTTAGGACAGAGAACGAAAATTTTTTTGTCGAGTGGTGTTATTGTTAGGCATAAAATTTGGCAACTTTGCCTCAATTTAACCAACTCTCTATCTCTTCAAATAAGCGAAATCTCCATGGTGGGGCTCGAATTTGAAACAGCCTGTATATTCAAAAACGATACTTTTTAATAACAACACGTTTTCCGACATTTACGTGATTTTAACTACCCCTATCAATTAGCTCTTTGTAAAAAAAATTTTGATATACCCCCTCATTCCAAAGCACATCAAAATCGGTCCAGCCGTTCCGGAGATATGGAGCGTAACGGACCCACCCACAGACAGACATTTTTTAAAAATTACTTTTTTTGGGGTCCATGGACCGCCTTCCGACGATTTCCGTTAAAATCTCAACTTTGAAATTTTGCATGAAATCAATACTTCCCTATACTGAAAGTATAGGAAAGTAAAAAACAACAAAACAAAAGGCTGCATTTGTTTCTCTTGAGGTTTGATCAGTTTATCTTCCAAATTAATAAAGTTATAAGCGAGAAATTGTTTGTTTATGGTAAGCTGTAAAAAAACACCTCAATGTTTCAGGGAATAAAACTATTAAAAATGTGTGTTCATATGATAATCGAGATGAGTACTATTTAATTTGTTTTGGCAATATCTGCATCTTTACAGGAGTTTATTGTCATTCTAAATTTAGTTTCTTTCTCTTATTTTATTACTTAGCAGGAGTATTTAAAAGTTAAAGCCTTTCGATTGTTATACCATGAGCAAACAATTTCTCGCTTATAACTTTATTATTTTAGAAAATAAACTGATCAAACCTCAATGGAAACAAAGGCAGCCTATTGTTTTCTTGTTTTTTTTTGTTAATTTTCAGCCTACTCAAGAAAACAGTATTTCATGGCTTACTATAAATTAAAGGTTTCTTGCTTATAACTCCGTTATTTTAAAAAATAAACCTTATACGCTTATATCGGAGAAAAGAGGGAAAAGATCTCTATCCATTGGTGACACGATAGCATTTGACGCATATTAAGAAAAGCGAAGTTAATGTCAAAATCTTGAAAATTCAACGGCTTAAAGATTTGAAATCTATTTAAAAAAGTGTCTTAATAATGTCTAAACTGCTTTGCGGTATCTTTGATAATAACCAAATTATATACAAAAAACGAAAACTGAAATTTTTAGTTTTTTCAGTTTGTACTAAAAATTAAGCAAAACTTGTAGGATTTGAATGTGGATCATAGTAGTACTTAGAATACTGAATAATTCTTCTCATTTAACCGATTCTCTATCTCTTACCGTTTACGAGATCCCCATGCATGCAATCCTTATCTTGGACACCCTGTATTAACTTTTAGTCCAAAATCCGAAGCGTATCTAATTAGCTGTAGCAGTTCTTTTATTACCATTCTTATGCGAGATCGTAGGGTTACCTACATAAATTGTTTTCTGAGAAATCTAACATACAGTGAAGTCAGTGAAGAGCTTAAGGCAAATTGAAAACGTTTTTACCGAATTCTCTAGCTTCAAAATGGCGACCACTACAACTTTTTGAAAATCTCGGAATTTAGCGCCCGCTTACTCAAAAAGTAGTCGTCTGACCGGCATCAGCTCCAACTTGTTTAAGAGTCCTGTGTGGGTGGTATATGATGAATCAAATTTAATTTTTTGATTAAAATAATTTTGAGTTCTGTTAGTAGTGGCGAACAGTCATAAAGCACTTAAAAAAATCAATCAGTTGCACCACCAATATCAACAGCAATACCGCATGTGAATTAAAAATTATCAATAATTCTGTCGCTTTATTGATTGTGTTGTTGCCAGGCAATATCGCGAGTCTGAAGGACGAGTGATATTACAGTGCATCAACACAATTGAGTTCGTCAATGAAAAGCAGAATTATAGATAATTTTTAATTCACGAGTGGTATTTTTTAGAATATTCTACAAACAACAAAATAAACTATTATTTAGTTTAAGTATTTGTTATGTACTAATGTACAAACGCGTTTTTATTGTTATTGGTTCTGGTGTTCGGTTAGTTAGTAGTAGTTGTAGTATTTCAAACAATATCACAATTTAATTCTCTTCCAATTTTATGAACCATGTCCTACAGCTAAAACTAGTAGTTTTGGATATAATCTTTAATATTTTAATGGTTTTTGTGAAAAAACAAATTCTTGATAAGAACTAATAGGTGTAAATATACAGAGTGTTCAATTTAAAATAACATAGTTGCTTATTGCACCATAAAAAGTAAATATCCTGTATAATTTAAATTAATTTACAATGTTGCGGAACTATCTACTAAACAACTTTTGCATTTAACATATTTTCGTAAAGTTATTATTTAAGACGAGCATCGACATTCCGTACTTTTAATTCACCCTGTATATTAAATTTTCATTTGCAGATTAAATACATTCTGTGTATATTAATAAAAGTTTTTTTCTGCAATTTAATTTCTTAAATGTATGCTGATTTATACTTATTCTTTATTGCTTCTGCAATTGCAATGAACATTATGCAGTACAATAATTCATAAGCTTAAGCAACTAAATGGTCACTATTTCCTAATCGAGATAGCGACCAAGTCACTATTTTTTTGTTAATATCAGTTGTGAACCCTGCACTCGCGACAAGAATTTCTTAGAGAACGATTTGTCATTTCCCTGCAAATTATTGCAAGTTTCACCCCGAAAATATATTATATTATATATTTCTAGTTAACCTATTATTAGAACACTTTTTTATGCTGAATCTAATTTTTTTATCAGATTTGGTATAACTGTTACCATTGCTCATTTTCGACTGTCAACTTTTTTTTCTTATGGTCGGCATTTTACATTTTGTCATATTTGAATAGAGTTTTTAATTCTGATTTTAACGATGTGTCACACTTTGCATTTTGTTTAAGTTTTGAGCACTTTATTACAGAAAATATAAATTTCATGAGAGTGCCATGGAAAGACCCACGTCATTTAATTTTATTTGAAAAATTCTAGTGGGCCATAAACTGATGGAAGTAAAACAAAACACTACTTTTATTTACTGTAACTTTTAGATACATTAGATATGCGACAATTTCAGCAAACTTTATTTTGAGCGTAGGCAGCAGATTAAGTTATTTTTTAGAAAAACAAATGAATGAAAAAGTTACCAACACACAGATTAGAGTTCATTTTAGACAAGCTTCTGAGCATGTTGTACAAAGGTGTAAAATGTTTTGAATATTTATTTAATAATTGTTTGTATTAGTGCAATTCTAGTGTTATCTGTTGTATTTATTTAACCTGTTATTCAAGTTGCAAACATAAAAACTGCAAGTGGAATTTTCAGTAAGTTGTGTATGTTGGAAACGTTGCCATTCATTTGTTTGTAAAAAATAAGTTAACCTGCTGTCTACCCTCAAAACAAAGTTTCCTGAAATTATCGCATACCTCATGTATTTAAAGGCCAAAGTAAATAAAAGTAGTGTTTTGTTTTACTTCCATCAGTTCATGGCAGCTAGAATGTTTTCAAAATAAATTAAATGACGTGTGGTCTTTCCATGGCACTCTTTTGAAATTTTTATTTTGTGTAATAAAATGCTCAAAACTTAAACAGAATGCAAAGTGTGACACAGGGTTGAAATCAGAATCAAAACTATTCAAATATGAAAATATTTAAAATGCCGACCATAAGGAAAAAAAGTTCGACAGTCGAAAATGAGCAATGGTAGCAGTTATACCAAATCTAATAAAGAAATTAGGTTCGGCATAAAAAAGTGTTTTAATAATGCGTTAACTAGAAATATGCAATATAAATGACAAATGAGTTGTAGCAGAAAATAAAAAATTGAAAATTTCATTTTAATTCAGTTTATTATTCAGAAACTAAGCAAGATGGCTCCAATTCCTTTTAGATTATTTGTGGACATAAAATTCCACAACTTTTCTCTAATTTAACCATCGTCCTATCTCTTCAAATAAGCTAGATCCCCATAGTTAACACGCAATTTGATACATCCTGTATAAGTAATTATTTCAGACATTAAAGAATTATGAGCAACAAATCTAATGTAGCTGTGTTGATGGTTTCTCGTACTTCAGGTGGTGTACAGACAATAGAATCTTCACTTTCACTTAACATTTTAACGAGAACTGGTCGTAATAGTCGACCACGTCACACAATTGAATAAAAGTGTAACAACAGTTGTTGGTTTCATTTGTTTGTGGTACTCATTGGATACGGCCCTCATAAGTAACTAAACTAAAATAGAATACCTATAACAGCAAATTGATAACTATTTTTCATAGTAAAATTTAATAGTTTCTTCAATTTTTTACAATTGAATGAAAAATAATGCGACACGGACGAAAATGTTTTTTGTACTCAAACGGTTGCCGAATTTGGCTGCGTCTTGTCCAGCAATTTCCTGCCTTCATCCGAAAAACTGTATTTTTCGTCCTTTTGTCATAAATAACTATTATATGATTATGTTAGTTTATGTATTTTACTTGTTGTCGTAGAAAGAGCAGATTTTCGATCCACCCAATTATTGGTAATAAAGTGCATTGCTTGGTTTAATGATTTATTATGGCATTGGTGCAGGATTAATAGGATGATGACAAATATGCGTAAATCAATTGAACCAGAAGAAGAATTTGCAGTTGCATTGACAACCTTTGAGAGCTTTATAGATTTTGAGATGTCGACGAATAAATAATGTTTGCACTTGGCAAATACCAGATATCATAAAACCAGATGTGTCTTTCAATCTAGACACGCTAAAATAAAACCTAGGATTCGTATTTTACGAATTTTAATTGGCCAGTCTGGGCAAATGCAATATCCTTACTACCCCTCAGTTACTCCCACCATCGATTTGTCCTTTTTTCAAAAAGTGTTTATATTTCGTGTTTTTTCTATCGGTTAAGCTTATACTATACATATTATTTGTATTTATATATACAAACTCATAAGAGCATTAATTCTTTCCAGACATTTTTTTGATTTCTTTCTAACAACGTATTAATCGATTACCGATAACGCACGAAAAAAAATTTCGCGGACATGAATTAATGCTCAAATGCAGATTTGGTAAGAAAATCGTAACGACTCCGCCACAAAAAGAAATAATACAGGTTTTAAGTTTTGCGGGCAAATATCAAGTCGTAGCAGAAATATATACGTAACAACTTACCCGGTATGACAATTCATAACATAAAATTTTCACTTCTTAATATTGCTTAGGTTGGTCTAGATAAAAAAGTTTCCAGAAAATGTTGGTGTTGCCATGGTAACCATGCTGAAATAAATTTTTCTATTGGTCGTCAATTAGTGTCGTACGATTTTCATAGAAATCGGTCTCTAACTGAAAAAACCTTTGATAATGACGGTATGTCAAAAAACGTCCGTCTAGCTACAAGTCTGCAAAAAGACGAATGAAAATAAAACACGTATTCTAGACGTCGCGTCGTTATGACAGAGACACATACCCCCCCCCCCCCCCAATTGAACGTATCAATATTTAAGGTTCCATTTCATCCGTTCTGCCGACTTGCATCAAAAAGACGTTCGTGTAGCCTGAGGACTTCATTAATTTGAAAATTAAAAACACGAGAGGGAAGTGTGTGAATTGTGAGAACTTTTGTTCTAGGAGTATCTTTAATTTTATCTCTTAACGAAAAAGAACACTTCAAAATTAAATGAGCAGGTTAAAGTTAAATATAAGTTTTGGTATGATTATGTAATATTCAAAAAGCAGCTCTGTGTACGTGTATTATGTACCAATAACAGAAAAAAGCTGTTCGTCATACCCTTATGCTTGTAGATTACTCTCTTCCATATTTAAATATTGCTTTATATTGTGCCAGCCAATAATAAATAGAATACATGTGATTCGAATTAGTTTTGTGTGTAAGATCATACTACAATTTATTGGCAAAGAGAAATTGTTATTAATTAATTTTGCAGGCGCTGGTGGGGGCGGTGGATATACTGGTGGCAAACAACGTGGAGGTGGCGGTGGAGGAGGCGGAGGAGGAGGCGGAAGTGGTGGTGGTCGAAACCAGAGACACCAACCTTACTAAGTCTTCATGTAAATGTGATTTTTTTCATTAAGGTAAAGAACAGTAGACATGTCATTAGTATTTTGTCAACTGCAATGAGTTTCTCTATTTTTTGGGTGGAATATTCAAAAATTATTTATCTCACCAACGTTGACAGTTGATCTCAAATGTTTTAATCAAAATAAATTTAGTTTCTTTTTTCGTATAAATTTGTGTCTTTATTTCCAACGAATTGGAATAATACTGCTATCCACTTGCTTTCTATAGATCACTTTATGCACCAGAGAGTTAGCAAAAGCAACCAACTAGTCTAAGCACCAACAACAAACACAAATTTAACTATATTAAATGACACAATTAAAAAATTATAGCTAAAGTCTATGCTTGATGTTGATAAATGTTTATTTAACTACACAAATTCGTTTAGTGTTCAGTCTGGAAAAAAATAAAAGCTTATGTAGAATTGTACTGATTGGTGGCTTTTGTTAACTGTTTTGGTGAGAGAATGGTGTTGAAAGAATGGGATAGTATTTTTTATTATCTTTGGATTTTGGTTGATATTTCTTTCTTTTCTTCTTAAATTAGATTATTTGCAAGCAGTTCTTTCTTATAAAGCATTTGAAATAAAATGCCAACCTATAATAATTTCTCTATTGGGTAGTGTGTTAAAAATAATCCCCTCTTCCCACCCATCCACCAACCCACCCGCCACTCTACTATCAGCTCGGCTATGAATATTAGGTACTTACAGACTTAAAGAAATGGTACTGCTTTAACATTTGTTCATAAATTCGATTTCAAACTTTGTTTCTTACAAAGCAACCAATTTACACGGAATGGGTGGTAGAAATTGTTTACACTAGTGATTATCGGATGGGAAATGTTAGTAATTAAAAGACCTTTTACAAGAAAAAGTAATCAGTGATACCACCAATATACTATTTTTAATTAGTAAATTTAAGAGTGAGTCAAGCGGATCATCATTGATCTTTTTCTTTGATAACCATGCTGGCAATTTGATAAAGTCGGCTTTAAACCACCAAAGTGGCACCTTCAAATTTGACAGGCGGATTGGAAATGTTAGTAATCAAAAGACGTTTACAAGAAAAAGCAATCATTGATACCACCAATATATCATTTTTAATTAGTAAACTTAACTGTGAGTCAAGCGGATCATCATTAATCTTTTTCTTTGATAACCATGCTGGCAAATTAATAAAGTCTGCTTTAAACCACTAAAGTGGCGCCTTGAAATTTGACAGACCCATATGAACTAATTTTTGATGTTATGGCAGAGGGTCTAAACATTTTTTGTATCCAATTTAGCGGTACCAATGTGCCTTTATTTTGCCTTTTCTCTGCTGCAATGTAGGCTTATAATGAATCTAGGATAAATAATTCAAGGGAAAGAATCCAAGGAAAGAAAATCCAGAGGAAAAATCTTTAATATAAAGTTTGGTGATTTATTTCTAATAATAAAAAATTATTATTTATGAAAATTGTCATCTAAAACAACTTTTAGAGGGTTAGAGGGAGTGGGGTTATGACAATACATACAGGGGAAACTTGACTGAAAGTGAGTTGACATTATCTGATTTCTCATGTGTTTGTCCTATGTAATCTTTTTGCATCTTCACATTGTAATATTTCTCATATGAGCTGTCGAACATATGATTTCGCTAAAATAGAACAGCATCTATTTTGCCATGAGTTTCATCTTTTTCAACATGGATTCTGGTTAAATGTCAATTGAAATGACCGAGAACTGCTTTACCGACAATGTTTTACTTGGCACCAACTTCAAAATTATAAAACAATTAATAATTATATAATAAACAATAATTTCTTAATTACATTAAACGGAACAACAAATAAGGATTAAATTGTTGTATAAAAACAATAATTTTTTGCTTTTTAGTTGTTACTTTTGTGTTTTTATTTGAAGTCGTTTTTTTAAGTTAATTTTACAATTTTAAGTGATGGGTAGACCTAGTAAGGATGCTTCTCGAATGAGGAAACTACGCCTAGTTGAAACGGAAGATGAAAGACGGAAACGCTTAGAAAAAAATAGATTTTGAGGAGTTCGCTGGTGTATCTTCGAAGTTCAAGGTCCAATACAGCATTTGGAAAAAGAGCATTTAATTATTATTTAAATGCATTACAACGCTATGTATTCAAAACTTTAAAAAAGTGTTTAGAAGAAAATCTATACCAAAAAATTTTCGGTTCCGATTCCAATTAACGACCTTAAAAAAGAACTATCTGCAATCAAAAAACTTCTACACCAAATCTTATAAAAATCAGTTAAAGGGTTCCGGAGATAGGGAAACGAACGCACTTACAGACATTTTTTAAAAGCTTTTTTTTTGAGTTCCTTGGACCCCAAATCTCGAATTTCTGTTTAAATCTGAAATTCGAAAATTTGCAGGAAATTATAACTTTCCTTACTTCTGTAGAAGTATGGGAAAGTAAAAAGCGTTGGGATTTTCACCTATTGCTTCTATCAGATTCCGGTATTATAAGTTCACAAAATTGAAAAGAATTTTACCAAAAATACATGCTTTAGTGTTTTTTCAACAACTTCTTTTATTGATGAATTACTAATGTAACCCTATATTCTGAAGCTTATTGAAATCACCAGGAGATATGCGCACAACTAACCACTTACTTTTTTTTTCCTGGAGGTCCACAACATGTATTTCCGTCAAATTATCGCATTTTTAATGCTAACAACTTCAATGTGAAATTACAGGTTTTGATAAGTTCATTTGTTGGGTTCAATTTAGGAATAAAACTTATCTAAAAAAGGCTTGAAAATTGTGTCCTATAACAGACATACAGGGTGTTCCGAAACCCGCCAACATGGACTGCAGGACAGTAATCTACCATAAAAACTGTACAAAAAACTCCTCTGCGATTTTTTCATTAGACCAATAGCATAAACTAAATAATAAAGATAAACATTGTAAGTTACACACCATCAGCAAGAGAACAGGTCATGGAAGGAATTCAAAGAGGGCGCATATTGTATAAAAAATACTTTATATTCCCCTCTGGCAGTTGTTTACTAATAACTTGTCATCAGATACCTTGTAACAGTGGTTAGTATTACCATTGATTTTATATTGATAGTTACAAAGCCAATATTATTACCAAGCAGCACAGAGCCCGACTTACTATTATATGCTCTAATTTTACGAAACTTGCATATAATTAATTTCAAATGGTTTTATAGTGAATTTTGCCCAAGCTAAGCTACCTTGAATTTCAACAAACTACAGACTTTCTAAACACAGATTCTTGTGTATTTAACACTGAATCAAAATATCAATGACGAGAATTAAAACAACTCAGGAAGACACTAAAAATATATACAGACTTGAACTGCTTCCTTTAGCTGTTATAAAAATATAAACGAATTACTGATGAATTAAAAATGAAATTTGACGTTTCTACAGAATAATAAGACAGAAATAAAAATTATTGTATTTCTATTGAAGCCATTAATATGACATTTTTAATATAAGGAAAACAAAAATATTTTAAATTCATTTGTTTAGCGGGAAACTCAAAATTTAAAAAAGCACTAACCCTTTAAGGCTCCATTTTAGTTGCTTTTTCTCCTTTTTTATACATGCTCGTCTAACTTCGTTCTAATTTCCAAAACTAACGTTTTGAACATGTCGCGTGGTACAAATTGGTTTAACGGTGTTAATGTCCTCAGGTTTATATATCAACACGATTAAACCATCGTTCTGCCAGTGGCGGATCTAGATTTTGTGGGGCCGTAGGCGCAACCTGATCTGGAGGCCCCCTATTGACCCTACTAAGAATGGGATGGTTCACTAAAATGAACAATGCAGAAAATCATAACGTTTTTTATTTTTGGAATCAACAAAAACATACCAACATAAAAATAAGATACGAAAATAAAAAAATATTGTCAGATACTAGAAAAAAAAATAATAACATTCCCATTTAAAAGAAAACATTCTCACATTCTCAGGTAAAAGAATCACAGTAAAATTCTGCATCATATTTTTAGTAATTTAGTATTACTAATTAATAAAGTGGAACTTTTCTTGCCTTCATTCTTGCGAACTTATCAATAATAGATTCATAATCTAACAATTGAACATCATTTTCTATAAACATGCAGTGCACTGTAATCAGATGCAAGCAGGGTTGCAAGTTGTGGCGATTTGGAACCAAATTGGCTATCTTTTTTGTTTAATTTACCATGTTTTTTTAATTGGCTTCAATGACTATTGCCCAATACCCACTATGAAAATAGGTTTTAAAAGATATTAAAATTTGCCTACAATTATTATTTTATAATTCTCATATTAACAGACAGTAAAAATTTCATTTTTTTTTGAGGATGAGGCACCAACGATTCTGAGGCCCCCGCTTTGCTGAGGCCCCAGGCATGCGCCTGTGCGGTAATCCGCCACTGCGTTCTGCACTACGCTGCATGTTCAAAACATTAAATTTTGAAATTATAACGAAGTTAGGGGAGCATGTACAAAAAAGGACGAAAATCAACTAAAAGGGAACCTTAAATAAGTAGGTACTTGTTTTGAAAACAGCGGCTAGTTTTTAATCATTTTTGTATTATAACTACATTTCTGCAATTTTCCCCAAAAATTCTCAATTTTTCCGGGGTCACGGGAAAAACCCGTTAAACGATTTTTTCCCAATTTTTCCCCAATTTTTCCGGATTTTTTCCTACCCTTTACATCTCTATATGAGATATGAGCTTCATTTTTACAAAAAATCTTTACTGAAACATTGCTTGGAACTCAAACAACGATATTGGCAACACGGTGGCATTAGGACAATTACTTAATTCAAGGTAGGTAGCCATAAACTAAATAAAAAACAATATAATAATAATAACAAATTTGTTAAACTTCAACATATAATTATAAAAAAAATTTTCAAAGTGTCTATCTATTTAACGATGTTAACGCATCGAAACACGTGTCAGTAAAATAAAAATTTCATTATAATTATATGTTGAAGTATAACAAATTTGTTATTATTATATTAATGAACTGCAACGAAGTAAAGCTACCAACAATTATTAAATAAAAAGATATGTGCAAGACTAAACAATTACCTTAACATGACACAGGTAAATATAACAAATAATAATAAACACTGCTACCTGTTTAGTACATGATGGTCAAAACGCTAACGAATTTTCAAAAAATAGGTCAGCCAGTTTTCATTTACCATCCGGTAATTAGCGCATCCGAAATTAAAATTAGAGTAGAAAATTCTTAAATAATACCGATCTAAAAAAATTGAGGTATTTATCGTACTGGAATTTATTAGCCAAATTTTACACCTTTCTTCATTTCTAAATGGAAATTCAAATAAATGCAATCCAGGTGTACCTATCTCTCCCGCTTCTTCCGCAGTTAAAGTAATAACGTTTATTGCCAGCCATTATTACCATGATCACTTGTTTGTACTTCGCCAAGTGGCAATGTTCTATTAAATCATGTTACAATATTTTTTAATCCGGCCTATGGTATTTTTATTTAATTTATAGTATTAGATTTCCAATGCTTAGTCAGCTTATGTGCAGTTCCAGACTTCACCACACGATGTACGCTAATCGAACTACTTTTATCTTTGTTTGTTTCATGTGTTTGAATGGTAGTAGTATCTAATACGTATGTCGTTTATTATTTCGTTCTCCTGTTTGAGGTTTGCTCTAGGCAGTCTACACTGTAGTTTTTACACGTCAGCTATGTACTTCTTCCTCAACCGATTAGTTTTAGTGGTAACTGTTGATATTTGTTAGCACGTAACAAAAAAAGCTACGTAAATAGTAAAGCCACCACTGAGCGACATCTACGAACACCTTCCATAACTTAAGTTAATTGTATAACATTGGTTAGACATCTTTTTTACTTAATTTATGCCAATACAGGGTTCCCACTGACCCTGGATAACCTGGAAGTCATGGAAAAGTCGGAGAATTAAAATTTTAATCTGGAAGTCTGGATTTTATGCAAAATTTGGCAAAAGTCTTGATTTTTCTCTTGATTTACAGTAAAAAACCTGATTTTCTTGCAGTAGTGTTAACATAATTTAAAAAAATTAAAAATATTCCGATTGAGTTTTTAAAACTGCCGCTTATAAAACTTTTGCTGCTAAAGGTTTTTAAAATATCATTGAGGTACTTTTATTTTCCTTGTTAATTTCAAGGAACGTAATATGGCTTATGATTAGGTGCAAGTGAGGCCGCCATATACTGTCTTGTGAATTGATAAAAAACCCATCAACGTGACTATTTTTGCATCTCCAATTTTATTGATTTTTTTGACGAGAGTCGTGGGCAAGTATGATTTTTGGTCATGGATATCCTGGAAAAGTCATGGATTCTAATTCTTGATAGTTAGTGGGAACCCTGCAATAGTTTTGAAAAGTCTGAAAATAATCAAAAAATAAACGAGAGTGTACATTACAACAACAAGAGACAGTTTAAAATAATAAACAGGAAAAATTACAAATGTTGTTTAAACTGTGATAAACTCAAAATTACGTGTTCAATTATGCAGTGGCCACGCTATTGACTGTTGCAAACAGCACGTCATTATTTATTTGAATTTAGTTCTAAACTGCGACAGAATAGCTGCGAATTATTGGAATCAAGAGTATTATGATATATTGATAGTATTGGGGGCTTCTAATAAACAAGCAGGACGAGCTGTATGTTTATACGCGACCATTTTTAGCACTTTGGACGTATATCAAAATTAGGAACTAAAATATTTCCTGGATCCACTGTATCAATGCAGTATGAGCATTTGAAACTTTTGCATTATTATTGTTACAGAAGTAACAAATGCTATATAGGCAGAAGGTGTCCAAATAGATTCTTGGTGATGTGGGCTGGTGTGTGATTTTGTGAAGTTAACTCATGTCCTAGCTAATTACGTACGCTTTATATCAAATTTTCAGTTGTGACAGCGGTACTGTCATACATAGTATTGTCGACCAGGAACCCTGTTTCTTGAAGTAATATGTGCAAGCGTATACATTGCTGTTTTTTTTTGTAGGTACCTAATAGTCCACCTCATCATTGCTCACAGTTTCAAGGAGGCAGTTCTTTATTTAAATCATTCCATTTTTCTGTCAACTGTGTATGTTGGGAATAATAAATAACATATGATGTCTAGTTAATTCATCTAATAAAGGTTTATTTTATTTTATTGATAATTTAAACATACACTTCATTATATTATCACTTGTGTTTATGTATTTTTAAAATAATTAAGGAATGTAACGAATAATGTAAGTGGATACAGTAGACATTGTACTGTAAAAATAACATAATATAATAATTTATAAAATTCCATATAGATTAGTTGTTTATTTGTGTTTGTCAGCATGTGAATGAGTAGTAAATAAGAGTGTTAAGGTAAGCTTTATGACTTTATCTTGGATACTAAACAAGGCCAATCACATTGAACCTTTGTATGTAACCAATTTGCCTGTACTAATAAACTGTTGATAAAACCATCAATTTCGTTGCAACTTGGTTGCATAGGAAAATAGTTTCTAAATAAATCCGCAAACTGATTCAGTTTATAATGTTTGTAAAACAGTAAAATGGATTTTTAAATGGGTTTGTAAACCCATTTTGAAGTAAGTTTATATACCAATTAAAAACTGACTTTTAAAAAGTTTATAAAACATTTACAAGTCTAAGTCTTGTAATTAAACCAATTTCAAACCATTTTATAAAACATTCAAATAAGATGTTTGAAAGCTGATTCCAAAAAAAAAATATAAACGATAATTAAAGGGTTCAGAGATTTGCCCATAAACGATTAGAGACATTTTTATCAAATCCAAAAGGGTTTTAGAAAACCAATTAGTAAACGATAACCTATTCAGAAGCACTTCCAAAGCAGATATAAAGATATCTATCTGATTTGTATACCAGTTTTCGGTTTTTATCAAAACCACTGTTAACCAAAAACTGTTAAACCAGTTTCTTTTGCCAGCACCAGTACAGAGCATAGCATAATAAATCTTCCTATAGTTGGGGCACCGAATCAATCGATGTAAGTCACAGACATATGATGACGTCACAACCCTATTGCGTTTATCCTGGAATGTTTATGTACTAGTCTGTATCATAATTCTAGAGTAAATAATAGTTCATGTCGTCCTGGACAGTGTACTAAAAGACAAAAACATACAAAGAAAAACTAAAATCAGGTTATACAAAACAGTGATACGACCAGTGGTAACGTTTGGTGCAGAAACCTGGGTAGTAACAAAAATATATGAAAATAAGATCAATATATGGGAGAGAAGAATACTAAGAAAAATATTTGGCGGAATAGAAGAGAACAATGTATGGAGAAGGAGAACAAACCAAGAACTAGAGGAATTATACCCAGAACCAAATCTAAATACAGTCATTAAGCAAAGCCGTCTGAGATGGCTGGGACACATAAATAGAATGGAAAAGGAGGATCTAGTAAGAATAAGTTTGGAAAAGGAAGCAGAAGGGAGAAATAGGAAGGGTAGACCTAAAATGACTTGGTGGAGTGGCGTACAACGAGATTTAAGAAGCTTTGGATTGACAGACTGGAAAGCATGGAAACATGCAATAGAAGCCATAGGCCAAGAGGCCTGAGAGTGCTGTGCTATATATATATATACTGTATCATAATTCTAGAGTAAATAATAGTTCATGTCCTATTCCTCCTAAGAATCTACTGAGATGAGCTAAAAATGTAAAATATGCACGAAACCAATTTACAAATGTCTGACCTGCATTGGCTGATTCGGTGCTTCAACTATATGCTAAACATACAGGGTGTCATCGAAAGTGTAAAGGAAATTTTACAGGCAAGCAGTATAGATCAAAACAAGACATTAATGTAATTAATTTATTTTCTTATCATGCATCCTATGGAAGTATGGTTCCAAAAACAAGTAGACAGAGCACCGAAATTTTACAATTATTTATTTCCTCTACTGATCTTGAATATATTTTGCACAAATAATTTTTATTAAGCAATGTATTATTTAACTGATCTATTTTGAAATACTAATAATAAATAAACGCAACAACCAAAATTTAATAAATTTGATTTGTTAAAATTATTAAAGCAACTTAATTCATTAAATTTAATGAGGTCACAATTAGAGTTACAATGATAAATAAAAAATAAGCTTGACAAGACAAATATTGTAATCATAAAAGATGTTTAAAATAACCACCACAAACTTAAATGCATTCTTCAGCGTAACGCAGAAATAAACTTTGAACACGTTCAAAAACATTAGGGTTTTGTCGTACTACGGTGATATATGCTGCCCATATGCGTTGCCAGAGATCATGAAATGTGGTGGCATACCATTGACCAGAAACCACATGTTTTGTCGCAAATCTAGTGGTAAAATCGTCTAATAAATCTGGAAGAACATTTTCCAAAATGTTTTAAAAAGTTTCACCAGCCAATCGTGCTGGTAAAACTTACATACGGACTAATTAAACGGTTTGAGCGTGCATTTTTTTGTAATATGGGGATTTTCATTTGCTTAATGATGGTTATTGTAGTAGTTCATAACACCACACAGAGAAAAGTTGGCCTCATCAGTAAGCAGAATGTTGAAAGCAAACTCTGGATCTTCTTTATATCTGAGCAAAAGCCACTTACAAAACTACTCTTCTTGGATGATCATTCTTTTCCAAATACTGCACACGTATGTGGTAAGGCCGCTACAAATTGTCACGTAATGGGCGGCACACAACATGAGCAATGGCAATAGCTCTGGAAATACCTCTAATACTAGCTAGCAAGAAGGCTTTCCTCCGTTTCATGAAGAACATCTTCAGCATCAATGGCTTGGCTCGTTCTTTGCTTACCACAATCTGCAAACTTTGGTTGAATCATTCCAGCATATCCCATTCGCTGATGGAGGCTGGAGGCAATGCGGGAAATTTTCTTGATACCGTCTTAACTGCTTCTGCATTTCTATTTGCTTTTCCACAAATAAAATGCATGTCTGTGTAATCAGCATTCGTTTCTCTACCTTTCATATCTTTATTATAACGACAATCTACCTGAAATGAGCAAACTAGCAAACCTGACTTATGACAGTTGTTTAAATTAAACTAGATACAACAACCTACTATTTTCAAAATAATTTAAAATAATAGTGGCACTAAAACGTCCAGGGTTAATAAAAGAAACTCTAGCTCCATTACTATGCATTTTAGGAAAAATAATTATTTACATTTTTTTTCTTGTTTTCATCTATACTGCCTGCCTTTAAAATTTCCTTTGCACTTTCTTTGACACTCTGTATACAGCGTGTTTGTAAGTTGCTTTACAGCTTGTCACTTCATTACTATAAAGATATCGAAGTAAACTTTTTTTGTTGTTTAAATGGGAGGATGTATAGTACAAAATGCCGTATATCAATTTTAGACACTGCCTACTATTTTATTTTATGGTGGTTTTAAATTTAATAACATATTTTCTTAAAGCAGGCCATGACTTATGCAAAATAACTAAACGACTATAGCCCACTTACCCCACTGAACCTTATTAAAACATTGAAAACATAGTTTTTTTAATGGGACCATATGATTTGCATTAGATAGTTAAAAACTACGTCTTTTGGGGACGAGAGGGGGTACTAACATTTAGTTTTTATTCTCATGTGGTACATTGTTGATAAGCTAATTTAATGGATTTTAAAAATCACTACTAATTTTCTTGCTACAATAGTTCATGTGCCGTTGGGAAAAGGTTTATGTAATGGCCGCTTTTTTGATATAATTGGCCACCATTTTGAAACGGTTTGAGCTAGCGATATTTTCTTTTTTATAAGTTGTTGGGTTTAAAAAGACCTCATAATGAGGTATAAGTTGACCCACCTTCGTATTTGCAAATCTCGAGGTAACTCCTCAAAGAGGGAGATACCACATAGATAGATAGATATAATATTATTGCACTCCCGGGAGTAAAAGTGCTACTTCAGTCACTTTTTTCGAAGACTAAAGTGTCACTTTTACTCCCAAGGGATTAAAAATGATTGAAACTCCCAAGGGACTAAAGTAAATGTCAAACTGAATGAAATTTTTTTTTATTGGTAATCTAACCTATTTCTGATTTATGTTTACATTTATACTCACATTAGTACAATTTACTAGATTAAATAAACGATTATTTTCGTCGGATATATGATGAACAATTGTACGTCGCAAAGATGAAAATGCAGAAGTGGTTGATGGGTCATCTTCATGTCCAAAAATTTTATCTGCTATAGTTTCTTTGTTGTTAATGGAGTTCTCAACATACCCCTCCGCAACTGTTGAGGATTTCCACTCTCCATGGCGCTTCAAAACATCAACAGTAGTTCCAGAGTCCGCCAACAAAGACGTAGATGTGCGTCTAAAACAATGTCCCGTATATGAAGATGCATCTGGTAGGTTTAGGAAAGCTGCTATTTTTTGGGGTAGTTTTCCAAACGTATTTTTTCCAGACTTGGGTAGTATCTTATCTTAAAGTATCGAGATACTTTTTGTAGTATCTTACATTATTTAAGATACATTTTTATACATAGTAACTGTATCTTATCTTCGATACTTTTTTTTAGGTATCTTATCTTATTTTGAAAGATACTTTTTTTACGTGCAATTTTAACGTTCAGTATTTGCCCCAAAAGGCGGATTAAATGTTCTTGGAAATGTTATTACTAAAAGTGGATGCTTATTGCTTCCCCTTTATGGATGGCCAGGTAGATTTTCCTAATTTTAATACTTTAAACCTTTAAAGCTACCTGGGCGCTACTATAAGAATGAAAAGGGTCATAGATGATTAGATGAATGACATATTTGGGAATAGGGAAATTTTAGCAGGTCAAATTTGAAATTTCTTGGAATTGTTTTCAGAACAGCATTCTTGCTACTTCCTTCTTAATATTGAAATATTATGTGGGGGGTGCAGAAAACTTGAAAAGTAACGTTGATTGTAAGTTTAAACTTTGTAAACATTTAGTACTTGTATTGCAGTTGATTACAAAAGTTCCAGGTTTGGTTTTTGTGTATACTGTTTTTTTTAAACAATACTTGGGTTTAATTCATAGGTGTAAATAATAAGTGCAATTAATTAGCCATTTTTAAAATATATTATAAAAACTATTTAAGTATTAAAAAATTAGTTATTTGTTATTTCTAATTAGTGTTAGTTTTTATTTTTTGTGTTAGTAATACGTGCCGCTGAAATACCATGGGTGATACGAATCATTTACCATGGGATAACTTAAAAGAGTTTTTTTATATTTCGGAAAAAGATTTTAAGAAAAATTCTGTTTTTAAAGTAAAGTGTATAGTGTGTATTAAAGGAAAGTACATCTCTACAAACGCTTCAACATCGTCAAACTTGAGGAAGCATTTGAAGGTAAGAAAATTGCAATTTTTTTATTTAAAATTTGCCGCTAAAGTGTTGTTGAAAGACAGGACCGTCTTAGATTTTTGTAAATTATATATTTATATTAAAAATGAAATTTGCAAAGTTAGTTGTTTCAAAATGGTAATGCTCAATAAACATCAGGTTTAAATCTCGGTTTAGGGAAATATTTTTTTGCAACTCAATTTATACAATATTGTAAAAAGCAAATTAAAAATATCAATTAATTAATAAACGGTCATCAAAACTTTTGATTCATATTTAATAGACACCTATCTGCTATTAAGCAATTAAAAAATTATTTTTAAAATATAATACTGTTGTGCCATCCAACTGCGGTAGAAAGGTTATTTAGTTGTGGTGGCCTTGTTCTAAGCAAAAAAAGAGCGCAGTTATCAGATGCTCTCTTAGAAAGCTGTATATTGTTAAAAGGTTCTGAATTTTAAAAATTATGATATATAAATAAATTAGGTAGTTTTGTAAAAAAAAAAGGAAAAATTACTACTGTATAAAATAAATAAATATATAGTTTTAACAACAATTGTGTTATTATTTCGGTATCTTAAAAGTATCTAAGATACTTTTAATAAGTATCTTGTATCTTATCTGAATACTTTTATGAAAGGGGTATCTTATCTTATCTTAGATACTTTAATGACCAATGTATCTTATCTTATCTTAAGATACTTTTATAGAGGTATCTTCCCAAGTCTGATTTTTTCCGACTGGCTGAGTAGTACATTTCTTGTCTGAAACAGACAAAAAATCGCGAATGAGGTGTCTCAACCTTTTGTAAGGCCATATAATTCCTACACAATTCAACAAAATTGATAGAATTTTTTTCTGAATTCTTGACAATGAAATTTCTCTCAATTTTATTTTTGGTATTTGTAATATTAAATAGGATTGATCAACCCAAATCGGTTACATCATTGATAGACAATTGAAGTAACTCATTTCCTCTGCAAGCTCCTGCTATAGGTACCTAAGATAAGTGCAACCTACAATATGGCCTGTTAAAAAATGTTCATATAAAATGTTTACTACGATTACTCACTTTCATCATCCTAAGCTTCTATTAGGAACTGATCAACCTGCTCCCCGGTCAGAACTTTCGACTTTTTAGGTTTATAGCCATCATTTCTTCTTTTCAGAAAGGATATTAGTTTAGGAAATTTGCTAATATCGATATTATTTTTGATGGTAAGCATTCCTTTCAGCATTGAATAATGTGCCCAAAGAGTAGACATACAAACTAATTTCGATTTCTCGTGAAAGTATACCAACAAAACATTTTCGGTATAGTTTTCCAGTTTTTTCTCACTGCACCACTTAACAAATGCTTCATATTGCTGCTCATATATTTTTCGCGATTATGTGGGTAATAACTTTTCCGTGACCTCTTCAGCGGCCTTATCTACATCAAATTCACTCATCTTCTCTTACATTCAAAATCACATTAAATAAATTTAAAATGCCGAACCGTTCAATGGATCTTGTTGACAGCGTTACTATGGTTACACAGCATTTTTCATGAAGCTTGTTTTACACTGTCAAAATCACAAGGTTTTATTTCTTTTCGACTATTTATTTATTATCATCGATCGACACACCATAACGCGTGAAGAAAAACAGGCTTAGAACCTATATAAAAGAAGAAGACTATTTTGATTTCAAATTATTCGGAGTGCAAAAAATAGCGTATATACCACGGGATTAAATGAAGCACTTTAGTCCCTTTGTATATAATATACTATTTTAATATTAACATTGTTTTAAGAGGGACCCAAAAATGTATTATTGCCGCGAGTTAAATAAGCCGTGGACTTAGTTAACAAAAAATATATTTATTTTTCAACACTACATTTAATATGTTAGAGTACATATAAATTAGTAAGCTTATTAGCATATTAACATGCGGCTTGAATAATAATATAAGACTAACTTCTAAAACTGAATTCACACGATTATATCTATTTGTTATCTAGCTTCAACGGAAGCGGTTTAATACTATCCTACAAGAACTACACAGATAAGCATTAGCTAAATACATAACTCCTCCCGTGAAAGATATTTCAATAATTTCAGAAGGAAAATTATTTAAATTTTAGATGTAACTAATTCAATAAGGTGCATCTATGTTTTGTGAATAAATGTATTTTACAAATCTTTCTTTAAGGGAGTTACGTTTACAAACGACAAATAATATCAAGCTTAAAATTAATAAAACAATCATAACCACGATTACGATTGAAATAATAGAAGTGGGGTGCTAATCTGTACCACTAGCAGAGTCAAGTTTATCTTGCTGTTTATTGACCTGGATTTGGTCAGCAATTAGCTTTTGGGTGTTTATGGGTACTAGGTCTATTCTCGAAATATTAATATGAGTAATATGATCAGTATTTAATTGATGGATATAGGGTATTTTTAAATTAGTTAATTTTGTAGGCGTAGTTTTAAAATGAAATAGGGTATTGTGATTTACAATCGCATTGAAATCTGGTGTTAAATGTAAGAGTTGAGAAGCAATTAGATCTTTTCTATAAATTTGGTTGAGGCATTTAATATCTAAAGTACCCTTTGAGGGTGTAGTTATTAGCCAGGTAGATGTATCGATCTGAGATATCTTGATATCGGTTAGATCAAATAAATAAGGTTTGCAAGTTTGATTATTGTTGAAAGATAATTTTCTTCAGATTGGTTTGTCAAACAGAAGAGGTACCAGGTGTTAAGGACAGTGTTTTTGAATCTGAAACAGCCATAAATTCATTAGCATGTCTCTCAAATGTCTTATTTGTTTCAGGGTGTTGTACTGAATATTTATCATGATCTAAAACTTTCATAACTTTAAAGGGGCCTTTGAATTTAGGTGTTTTCTTGTTTCGTCTATCATTGGTGATAAAAACCTTTTGATCGATTTTGAATTTGATTGTTTTCTTATCTGAATTAATCTTGATATTTCTCCGCTCTTTAGTCCGTGTGTCTAAAAAGCATTGCATTAGGGGTAAACTTTAAATTAGAATGTATGGTGTTGTTATAGGCCAATATACAATAGTTCATTCTTTCATTCTCTGGGTTTTTTTCAAGTAATCGATAATGTTCTATTATAGTCGAGTGTACTCGTTCAATGAGAGAGTTCGATTGATGATGAAAAGGGGTAGTAAAACGGGAATTAATTTTATGTAATTTTAAAAAGTTTTTAAAAGCGTTTGTGTCAAACTCATGGTCTGCAACAATAGTTTTTGGTACGGCATAACTTGTCATAAATATAAATAGGGCATTTGTGATGTTAATGCTATTATTGGATTTTAAAGAATACCTACGCCTGGGCAAATTTGCTAAAAGCGTCTATGACTGTTAGATATTTTGTGTTGTTAATTTGGAAAATATCTAAATGAATACATTCGAAAGGTCGATTGTAAGTGTGGGTTAATTGAAGAGGTAATTTGTTTGGTTTTCTATTGTATTTTTGTAATTTGCAAGTATCGCAGTTGTTAATAAACTTCGTTATTTCTGTATCGATATTTTTCCAGTAGTACATCCTCTTGAGATGTTCTATTGTTTCTGCAATTCCTCTATAATTATTTTTGCCTAAGTGATAATCTTGTATATATTGTAATCGGTCATCAGGGTCAGTTACGTACGTGACTTGTCTTAAACACTTGTGAAATTTAGGTGTGTTTTCATTTGTAATTTCAAGAATAAATTTCGAAAATTGTTCAAATATACTTTCATTTTGAAAAATGCAATAGTAATGAGATTTTGGTTCGCAGAAATGAAGAAGTAAGGTAGTAAAAATTTCAGTTTTATTTTGAGGTGTTACAAATACAGAATAGTGTGTAAATCCGTCAAATTTGGAAATTCTAATTTTTTTGGTAATGTGGCGTTTAGGAATTCTATTTGATTTTTATGGTACTGTAACGGTTTTTCCGATATGTCCATTACGGGCGGCATTTTTCCGTTTCCTATGTGAATAGCGCTACACGGTGCGTTAATCCTATAGAACTCGTTAAATTCAAACTGGCGTCTCATTTCCTATAAGGCTAGCGCACATCTCATCTGCGTAGGTATCTTACCAGCATGCGTCGTATGTATCGAGAAGTCTGTTCATTAATTGGAGTGTTTTAAGGTTAAGTGCACGTGCAGTTGTTGTTTGGACTTTCGTGACTATGGAAGAGTTAATTAAGAATTTTGATACTAAGTGCAATTTATAAGTTTTGTTAGTAAAGAGGACGGCGAGTATGAAATAGTATTGCGGACCCAAGTAAATTATACAGACTGCGATGACTAATGTATGCGGTGGATGGCCGAGTTTTCTGCTGCTACAAACACGCAATGGATTGTTTTTCAAAACTATCAAAATTTACAGAGGCTTCACTACAGAAAAGATTTTGTTTGCCAGCACAGCAGGAAAAATAAAACCCGCAAAGTAGAAAGCACAAGTGAGAGAAACAAAGATTGCCCTGCAAAGATTACATATAAAGTAAAAAAAAACTAATAGATTTACAAAATACAGAAATAAGAAAACTTGAATGCAGTAATTGAGGTAGGAGTTATTTTAAAGAAAATTAACTTGTTCTTATTACCAACTTATACCTGTTATTTCAAAAACTAACAGATTTATTTCCAACATAATCATCGAATTCATGTTGCGGAGGCGTACAGTTTTGTACGATTGAGTGCGGGAACGAAAGAAAAGTTTCAGAAATATTTTGAAGATGGAATGTCGGCTAGCGAAGCAAAATCATTTCACAGATCTTCGCTAGTGGCAACTACACCTCTGGATGAAGTATGTGAAGTACTTGCCAATGGTCACATTAATCCTATTGATCGTTCCATTTATCATTTGTACGAAACTTGGAGGTAAGTATTTTTAATAATTTTACCCCAAAACCTAAAAATTTTTTTTTAGAAAAGAAAATTATGGTACTCGAGCACGTCGTGCAGACAGAAGACTACATGCAGGTACCAGAGCAATACAAGCAGGTAGACCATCTAATGCCGAAAAACCACGCAAAAATGTAACAAAGAGGAAAAGGTCTTTAATTACAAATATTTTGGCCAATCAACCCAATGCGAAAAGTCATGGAAGCTCTCATTAATTTTGTCATTTTTTGCCTTACCTATTCATTAATACTTATAAAATGTCATATTTTTTTAATTACAATAATAATCATTTTCCCGCTACCGGCAGTGTAAGTAGGCCTTACATCCATAGCTACAGGGATCGTAAGTGGCTGATAACCAGAGAGCGGATTTTATGCGAAATGCATATCGTTTATTTTTTATAGTTTGAACAATATCCTTTAGTTTCTAGGCGAATCGCACTAATTGTAATTAACTGGCACTAATTTTTTTGCATATTTTGCGGCAGGCGACAAGCTTCGGCTTCGCCTCAGCTCGTATTCGCCTACCTCGGATGTTATTACGTCCTTACATTCCTTGATACTTAAATAACTATAACTCTATATCTAGAGGTGTTTTATTACAAGGCAACAAGATGCCAAAAGCCAAGGAGTTGTGATTGATGTTTGTGGCAACGCATAACCTGATGTGCGCTAGCCTTATAGGAAATGAGACGCCAGTTTGAATTTAACGAGTCCTATACGATTAACGCACAGTGTAGCGCTATTCACATAGGAAACGGAAAAATGCTTACGGGCGTAGAAGATTGTTGAGTGTGATCAGTATTGACAAGTGATTCGTTGTCGTTGGGATCTGTATTATTTAAGTCGTCGTCAGATAAAATTTCGTCATTATCGGGTGTAGTTGGAGGTACTGGTTGTAATTTGATATTTTGAAGTATTTTGGGTTTTTCGACATTTTATATTATTCATTTCAATATTTTTTGTCATAATGTTCTATATATATATATATATATATATATATATATATATATATATATATATATATATATATATATATACATATAGTATGGAAGATACCAAGCCCGGTACATACATCGGGCACTCAGAAGCCCGGGTCTATTTAAAGCGATACGCACGTACAAGTCGAATATATAATTCATTTGAAGCGTCATAAATACAAGCAACCTGAGAGGGGTAAGATTATTTCATATACAGCAAAATTTATATGTGACTGTTTTAAGGAAGCCATTGACATACCACCGATTATATGAAACCCATCTGTATAAAATGCGAATATTTCACGCATTTCACGAGTCCATGCTGTGTTGCCTTTTAAATATTCTGAATGTTGTTTTCACTAGCGTCCACAGACACCGATTCCACTGGCGGCTTCAACTCGCCGCGCCGGTTTGCACAATATACGAGTACTCGCTCGGAAATTCAAATATTTTTAATTATAGGCATTGCGTAATAATTAATTATTTATTATTTTTATACTGTAATAATTATTTATTATAATTTGGCAATGTTTTTATTTAACAAATTTGTAATTGCCATTGTTGCGGCCATTCAAATGGCAAAAAATCGTACAGAATTTCCCTAAATAAATGACATAAATAAATTATTAAAACCCATGACTTACAAAATAAAACAAGGTAAAAGATTACTATCGTAATCAGTTATTTTAAGAGAATTGAGCTAACTTTGGCTTCAATTAAGAACAAACCGCCATTGTACAACATTTGCAATGAACATCATTTCCCCACAATAAAAACATTAATACTCGACGACGCCGACGTCTGTTTGCAATAAGAAAAAATCTAAAAAAGAATAAGTTACACTTATTAAAACCGTCGGCTTTAGAGACATTACAGTGCAATTGTTAAACACTATTTTAGTGGGATTCTGTTTGAATTTCTAGCGATTTTGTTGCGTAGCAATATTGTTGCTATGGTATGGTATGGGCCATTCTATTGGTCATAACCATGGCAATAACAACTTTTTTAAATAACAACATTGCTAAAAATGAAACAGAATTCTATCGAATAATAGCTTATGTACATAATGTAGGTCTTTATTGGACGACCCCTATAGTTTATGACAGAGTGAGCGCAGCGAGCGAGGCCCATAAATAGGGCAAGTCCAAAAAGCCTAATTATGTACGAAATGCATACAAAGCTTTATGTTCGACTGCTAAAATTGGTCGATTTTCGAAAAAAAAAATTAATTTATAAATTTGACAATTTGGCATAAAATATTTAGTTACCATTGAAAAACTGCATATATCACAGTATGCTTTTGCTGTTGCTTAGCTACTTAGCTAGTAGTTGTATTCAAACAGAATTTATTTTGACATTGACAGTTGACGTACAGGTACTTTATTGTACTAGTAAAATAAAGTAACTTTATTTTACTAGTACTAGGGTGAATGTGCCCTTCTTCGGCCACGTCCGGTAGTCGACCACTTTTACAAAAAGTTCAACATAATAAGAACTAACGATATTATTTTGTATTTTTTTTACTATACCAGAAGTCGGCCACGTTCCTCCCGCTCAATTAAAAAAAGTACAGAAAATAACCTTAAAATTGTGGCTAACATAAATCAAGTTGCGGGAAGGTGTTGTGATGGTTGAGAATTGGTAGGTAAAACAAACGTTTTCTGTACTTTACATGCTTACACAAATTAGTCCATAACTTTGTTTAAAAGTTAAGTTTTTGAGTGTTGATGGTTTATAAGTGTTAATTAAAGAGTCAAAGTTAATATTTTATGACTAAAAAATGCTAAAATATTTAGAGAAACTATAATTTTCGCTATGGCCGAGTATTGGGTACTTGCGTTTTGCCAAAATCTAGTACTCAGCCACAGGGCTGACTATTGGGTATTTGTCTAAACTAACCATTTTGACCCTTAATTTTTATGTACATAGATATTAAATGTAGTATCGCAATTATTCACTCAAACTACTAAAAAACCAATTGAAAACCAGTAGTCGGCCGTGTTCAAAGTTTGAAGGCTGACTATTGGTTGCAAACATCCCGATAGTCGGCCACTATTTTTAGGTATAAATATGTAACGTTGTCATGAAAATTTATATTATTTTCGTCTTTGTCTTTAGACGTTTCATTTTCCCCATCGTTTTTGTAGCTTTGATCCCAGTGGGGTAGATTATTTAAGATGCATACAAAATACGTTAGAGAACCTACAGGTAACGTTAAAGCAAAGTCCAGTAATTTAACATGAGTTAGAATTAACAAAAAAACTGTTAACCTTGTTGGAAGATAAACTTAATAAAAAAGACTTTAGGAATGTAGAAGACATTTTAGAAGAAATTAGAGACATAAAACAGAATACTTACAACAAAGCAGTTAATACTTACGAAATTAACAATGACGGAGCACTGACGCTCATTGATGAAAATTTATATTTGAACAATGAAGTCGATCTCAGTGATGAGCAAGATATCTTAATTTTTGATTTTGATAACAACGATGAACTATATGACATCAATGAATCAAAATTAGTAGATTTGGAAGAGATAGAAAGTGAGATAAAAGATGGGGAAAATGCAACGCAACAAAATAAAGATGGGAAGGAAAATAAATTAAAAAAATCTTAACTGCTAGTGAACCAAATGAAGATGTTTGTAATCATTTATATAGTTCCCTAAACATTGATGAGAACGCGATATGTGATAATAAAAGTGAAGTTCCTAATTCTAATAACATAGACAAATCTAAAAAATTAATGTTTTACAAAACATTGCCATTACGCCAAATGTTTCGAATAATTACTTTGCGAAACACCTGTTTTGGCCATCACCATTAAAAACAGCAAAAAAGAGAAACTTGGAAAATATTCCAGCGATTATTTCGTCTGAAATCTTTACAGAATATTTAAGAAAGAAACAAGAGAAAAAACAAGCAGAAGAAGAAGAAACAAATAAAAGAAAACAAGAAAGAGTAAAACGTGCTACTGCTATAACAACTAAATCATCGAAAAAGGCACGTAATTCGATACAGTCCAAGGATCTGCCGAAAATGAACAAACAGTGAGCAAAATTTAAGAAAAATGCGAAAACTGCGTACTTGAGTGATGCAGAAGACTTAAAAATGTCGGTTGTGATAACTGTTTCATCTTAAATGCACGGAGTTTTTACGCCTTGCCTATGAGGAAGTAATAAACAAGAAATGTGTTTACAATTTTTGTTAATGTACCTCTTTTAACAAAATTAATAATTACCTGTATCAGATTTGTTTTGTTAATAGTTAATTAAGCTACCCAATTTTATATTTTATTTTGAATCGAGTTTTATTTTTGTTCTGTTTCAGATAAGATTTATTTTGTTAATATCTACTCAATTTTGTATTTGATTTAAAATAGAGTTGTACATTTAAATACAGTTTTTTACGCAGTACGAGCTTACAATAATTTCTTTATAGTTTTTTTTGATAGTAATTAAAAATTAAGTGTGCAACAATTACAATAACATTTTACAGGGCGTAAAAAGCCCTATGCAGCTATATTAAAATATACAGGGTGTTCTACTTAAAAAATCGAAGTATAACAGATTAAAACATTAGATACTTTTAAACCGGTGCAACAAACACCCTGTATAATTAAATTTAACTTCAAAACATCTGGAGGATACTATTTATATTACCTTGACTAATATGTAGCAGAAAAGTTTGTATAATATGAGGAAATTCGGCTTGTGCGGATTTTACTGCAGGTGTCCAATTTTTCGAAAAAGTTAATAACTGGGAACGCCCTAACGAAATTTTAAAAACAAATCAGGTTTATAAAGGCAATTAAAAGGAAAATAAGAATATGCAAAAATATACAGGGTGTTCTATTTAAAAAAAAAAACAAGTTGTAAACACCATTCTTACAGAGAATATTCTTTATATTTGAAAATAATTTTGAAATATGGTCCCCTTTTTTCCCCACAACTTTTATTTGCCACATTCTTTTCTAAAATGTATATTAACGGCAAAAATCGGTGTCCATACTTTTGACGAGATCTGTGTAGCAGTTTGTTACAGTTAATTTGTTTAAAGGTTGACAAAAATGTTTAGTCATCTTGTGTTGATTTTGTCTTTAACAAGTGCTTTAACAAGTCTGTGTTGAATTGAGAAATATTTGGAAAAATTAGTAGAAGTGAAGTGTTATTTGGAAACAATTCGAAATTGATAATATTATAATTATAGTGTCAAAAATCTTGGTTTTTGAAAGTTAAAACCACCGCTTTGGCAAAACATTGCCAGGATACAAGGCGCAAATTCAATTTTAACTATGTAAAAGTACTAGATAAAGAAAAAACGGTTAATTCTAGATATGATACATATAAAAAAATGCGAAAAAACGGCTGTAAACGACAGACGAGATATCGAAAATCTGAGTAGCATCTATAACATTTTTTTTTGATAATTAATGAGTTTACGGTTAACAGTTTTGATGCAAATAATTTCTATTTGAATCAAGATAAGCTTGTGTCATTTTCATACTACTGTCAGATGTCTGTTTGTATTTTGTATCGAAGTTTTATAATTTCTTCTTGATAATGGTGCAAATTAGTACCGAAACGTAAAAGTTTTAATGTTATTGTAATGTTTTTAATATAAGACCTTCAAAAACCAACATTTTTGATAGTTTAATTAACAAAAGCAAGGCCAAGATTAAACTTATATACAGTGGCCGCCAAAAAGTCTGCACCATATGGAAAACTTTTTTATTCATTTGTCTTTTTTTAAATGGGTTTCAGTATTAGTTTCAGCATGATTAACAACCACAAAATTGCCAAAAATATTTGTGTCATGTCACAACTATGACACCGCCAAAATGGCATTTGAAATTTTAAAATGGCCTGAAATGCCCTTATTTATCAAAATGTCGAAAATTGCCATAAGGAAAAGTTGTTTGTAATTACATTAAGATTCTAAATATAAAGTTTGGTGAGAAACTTTAAATGTTTTAGTTTTTTCATTTTTCTCCAAAAATATTTAACATTTTTTTTGTGTCTTTTTCGTTTACAGTTGAGTTAATTTGAAATATTTCAATGCAAAAATACATAAATGTTGCATTTATTTATTAAATTTAATAGATTTCTTAAAAAAAACATTATCAATAAATTCGTATTTATTCACTTTTAAGGCTTTTGAAGTAAATTTTAATAGGAATTTTCAGTTTTATTATGTGATCTAAATTTGATTTAAGTTTTTTAAATATTTAAGCCCATTATCGTGCAAAAATCTACTATACGGGTTTAGAATTAATGAAAATAGTCCACGATTGTCCTGTTATTTTTCGTAAAAATGCTTTTATTCCACGAAATTAATTACATTTAAAAAATAAATGCAACGTTTATGTATTTTTGAAATGAAATGTTTCTAATTAACTCAACTGTAAAGGAAAAACACACAAAGAAATAAATGTTAAATATTTTTGGAAAAAATGAAAAAACTAAAACATTTAAAGTTTCTCATCAAACTTTATATTTAGAATCTTAATGTAATAACAAACAACTTTTCCTTATGGCAATTTTCCATATTTTGATAAATAATGGCATTTCAGGCCATTTTAAAATATCAAATGACATTTTGGTCGGTCAGAGTTGTGACATGACAAACATTTTTGACAATTTTGTGGTTGTTAATCATGCTGAAACTAATGCTCAAACCCATTTGAAAAAAGACAAATGAACAAAAATGTTTTCCATATGGTGCAGACTTTTTGGCGGCCACTGTATATGATAATATTATATTTTTTCCACTACTAGCATTAAATGATATCATTATTTACTTTGTTTTAGAGCCAAGACGATGAATTTCTTTCCTAGTGGTTACTAATATTTCATTATTAACTACTGGAAATAATGAAAACAATTGCTACCAATCTTTAAATTCACCATAAACTTTCATGTAAAAATCTTTTGATTTTACTGGTAATAACTGTTCACCAACACTTTCTGCACCTTCCCTAATTTCAGGAGGAGTGCAGTTTTCACTGAAATCATCAAAATTGGACATTTTATAACCACTATTATGAAATATATTTTTTACATAAATGTCAATTGAAATTAACTATTCTCTTGTTTTCAAGCAAGGCTACTTTATTTTTGTGCATATTTGCATTTGTAATTTTATTTTTTATTAATGTAAAATCAATTAATTATAAAAGCCGAGCAGAATTAATTCCCGAGATGCGAAGCATCGAGGGAAATAAGTTGCGAGGCTGAGAAAAATGTCTTCTCTGCCTTGGTCTATAATATACTATTTCAACCACCTGCATTAGTAAGTATACCATTAAAAGCAAAATATTAGGAATGTAAGTAAAACTTACCGTTTGTTTACTTGTTGTCATAGTTGCTGTTGCAGACCAATAATATTTACTTAGCGCCCTAGGGCGGTAAGTAGATTAAGTGCCTGCATAATGGTTAAATATGAAAATAAAATAAAACGTTTTGATCTATGGCAACGAAGTTATAACAACCAAACCTACTAAAAAATGTTTAATCATATATGTTATATTTGACACGTACTCATTTGATAAAGCTTTTTTTCATAATTTTTATGATGTCTCGAATGCTTAGGAAACCTCGGCTACGCTACGCTTCGCCTCGGTTTCCCAAACTGCATTCTCGACCATAAAACTGATACTTACGGCCCTTGGTACGCAATATACTATTACATTATACAAGGTTTAATGTAATTAACATAATTTTGCATTTATGCTATATAATTTTTTTACAATTTTTAAGCTTATGTCGGCGAAGGAATGGAGGTTGCCCAAATGGAGTCAAAATCTTCTGAAAAAGACGACTCTCATAATGAACAATCATTTATTACTGAATCTGAACCTTTTCAGTATTCAAGATTCTGTCTTGTTTAAGCACTTTTTTGAACTTGAATACTCCGTATAAAAAGCACTTTGAGTTCAGCGTACTATAAGAACAAAACTACAAAATAAAACAAGCAAAAATGTCCCCTACTGCAAAGAAACCTCCTGCTTAAGACAAGGGTATGGCAACGCCAATGTTCTTAACAAATAATTCTAAATTTATAATCGTCTAAATATTATTGGTGATTCACGCAATTGTTTATTTATTGATGGGTTACATATTCCTAATTAATAATCAATATTTTAACTTTTTTTTACTGCAATTAGATATTAGTTGATTTCAAAATAAAATTATAATAGCTAATTCAATTTTTTACTTGGTCATTTTAAAAAAGAACTCGACTACATCCCGAATTCATTTAAAATCAGCTATTAATTATTTTAACATAGAGTAGTCATTGTGAATAATCGACCAGCGGATACTTAAAAGTAGAATAGGCATGCGCAGTCAGAGCGAAGCACTGTTGCCAAATTTAGGGCTTCGCACACTTAACAGTATGTCCTTGGCTCGTATAGTCGGTCATTTCATTCAAACATGTATATATTATATACACGGAAAAACTGCAGCGCCACCTACAGAGAGTTACTATGAACTAAACCGCGTATATACTGAGATTTTACGCGGAAATACGAAGCCCTACAAAAAATTGAGATCTCAGCACGATTCAACATAACAGAACAAAATAAAGCGATATACACATAGTTTTTTACGAAGCCCATTTTCGGGCTTCGTAAGTAGGTGATGGGCTTGGTATAAGATGCAGAGTATGTAACTTTTGGCTTGGTAATGGCTCTCTACATGTATATATATATATATATATATATATATATATATATATATATATATATATATATATATATATATATATATATATATATATATATATATATATATATATATATATATATATATATATATATATACATATAGTATGGAAGATACCAAGCCCGATACATACATCGGGCACTCAGAAGCCCGGGTCTATTTAAAGCGATACGCACGTACAAGTCAAATATATAATTCATTTGAAGCGTCATAAATACAAGCAACCTGAGAGGGGTAAGATTATTTCATATACAGCAAAATTTATATATGACTGTTATAAGGAAGCCATTGACATACCACCGATTATATGAAACCCATCTGTATAAAATGCGAATATTTCACGCATTTTACGAGTCCATGCTGTGTTGCCTTTTAAATATTCTGAATGTTGTTTTCACTAGCGTCCACAGACACCGATTCCACTGGCGGCTTCAACTCACCGCGCCGGTTTGCACAATATACGAGTACTCGCTCGGAAATTCAAATATTTTTAATTATAGGCATTGCGTAATAATTAATTATTTATTATTTTTATACTGTAATAATTATTTATTATAATTTGGCAATGTTTTTATTTAACAAATTTGTAATTGCCATTGTTGCGGCCATTCAAATGGCAAAAAATCGTACAGAATTTCCCTAAATAAATGACATAAATAAATTATTAAAACCCATGACTTACAAAATAAAACAAGGTAAAAGATTACTATCGTAATCAGTTATTTTAAGAGAATTGAGCTAACTTTGGCTTCAATTAAGAACAAACCGCCATTGTACAACATTTGCAATGAACATCATTTCCCCACAATAAAAACATTAATACTCGACGACGCCGACGTCTGTTTGCAATAAGAAAAAATCTAAAAAGGAATAAGTTACACTTATTAAAACCGTCGGCTTTAGAGACAGGGTCCATTACAGTGCAATTGTTAAACACTATTTTAGTGGGATTCTGTTTGAATTTCTAGCGATTTTGTTGCGTAGCAATATTGTTGCTATGGTATGGTATGGGCCATTCTATTGGTCATAACCATGGCAATAACAACTTTTTTAAATAACAACATTGCTAAAAATGAAACAGAATTCTATCGAATAATAGCTTATGTAATAAGTACATAATGTAGGTCTTTATTGGACGACCCCTATAGTTTATGACAGAGTGAGCGCAGCGAGCGAGGCCCATAAATAGGACAAGTCCAAAAAGCCTAATTATGTACGAAATGCATACAAAGCTTTATGTTCGAATGCTAAAATTGGTCGATTTTCGAAAAAAAAAAATCAATTTATAAATTTGACAATTTGGCATAAAATATTTAGTTACCATTGAAAAACTGCATATATCACAGTATGCTTGTGCTGTTGCTTAGCTACTTAGCTAGTAGTTGTATTCAAACAGAATTTATTTTGACATTGACACTTGACGTACAGGTACTTTATTGTACTAGTAAAATAAAGTAACTTTATTTTACTAGTACTAGGGTGAATGTGCCCTTCTTCGGCCACGTCCGGTAGTCGACCACTTTTACAAAAAGTTCAACATAATAAGAACTAACGATATTATTTTGTATTTTTTTTACTATACCAGAAGTCGGCCACGTTCCTCCCGCTCAATTAAAAAAAGTACAGAAAATAACCTTAAAATTGTGGCTAACATAAATCAAGTTGCGGGAAGGTGTTGTGATGGTTGAGAATTGGTAGGTAAAACAAACGTTTTCTGTACTTTACATGCTTACACAAATTAGTCCATAACTTTGTTTAAAAGTTAAGTTTTTGAGTGTTGATGGTTTATAAGTGTTAATTAAAGAGTCAAAGTTAATATTTTATGACTAAAAAATGCTAAAATATTTAGAGAAACTATAATTTTCGCTATGGCCGAGTATTGGGTACTTGCGTTTTGCCAAAATCTAGTACTCAGCCACAGGGCTGACTATCTTTGTCTTTAGACGTTTCATTTTCCCCATCGTTTTTGTAGCTTTGATCCCAGTGGGGTAGATTATTTAAGATGCATACAAAATACGTTAGAGAACCTACAGGTAACGTTAAAGCAAAGTCCAGTAATGTAACATGAGTTAGAATTAACAAAAAAACTGTTAACCTTGTTGGAAGATAAACTTAATAAAAAAGACTTTAGGAATGTAGAAGACATTTTAGAAGAAATTAGAGACATAAAACAGAATACTTACAACAAAGCAGTTAATACTTACGAAATTAACAATGACGGAGCACTGACGCTCATTGATGAAAATTTATATTTGAACAATGAAGTCGATCTCAGTGATGAGCAAGATATCTTAATTTTTGATTTTGATAACAACGATGAACTATATGACATCAATGAATCAAAATTAGTAGATTTGGAAGAGATAGAAAGTGAGATAAAAGATGGGGAAAATGCAACGCAACAAAATAAAGATGGGAAGGAAAATAAATTAAAAGATTTAGAAATGATACAAAGCGAGACTAAAGACTATGACTATAGACATATCTTAACTGCTAGTGAACCAAATGAAGATGTTTGTAATCATTTATATAGTTCCCTAAACATTGATGAGAACGCGATATGTGATAATAAAAGTGAAGTTCCTAATTCTAATAACATAGACAAATCTAAAAAATTAATGTTTTACAAAACATTGCCATTACGCCAAATGTTTCGAATAATTACTTTGCGAAACACCTGTTTTGGCCATCACTATTAAAAACAGCAAAAAAGAGAAACTTGGAAAATATTCCAGCGATTATTTCGTCTGAAATCTTTACAGAATATTTAAGAAAGAAACAAGAGAAAAAACAAGCAGAAGAAGAAGAAACAAATAAAAGAAAACAAGAAAGAGTAAAACGTGCTACTGCTATAACAACTAAATCATCGAAAAAGGCACGTAATTCGATACAGTCCAAGGATCTGCCGAAAATGAACAAACAGTGAGCAAAATTAAAGAAAAATGCGAAAACTGCGTACTTGAGTTGGACAGTGATGCAGAAGACGATGATCTTAAAAATGTCGGTTGTGATAACTGTTTCATCTTAAATGCACGGAGTTTTTACGCCTTGCCTATGAGGAAGTAATAAACAAGAAATGTTTTTACAATTTTTGTTAATGTACCTCTTTTAACAAAGTTAATAATTACCTGTATCAGATTTGTTTTGTTAATAGTTAATTAAGCTACCCAATTTTATATTTTATTTTGAATCGAGTTTTATTTTTGTTCTGTTTCAGATAAGATTTATTTTGTTAATATCTACTCAATTTTGTATTTGATTTAAAATAGAGTTGTACATTTAAATACAGTTTTTTACGCAGTACGAGCTTACAATAATTTCTTTATAGTTTTTTTTTTGATAGTAATTAATAATTAAGTGTGCAACAATTACAATAACATTTTACAGGGCGTAAAAAGCCCTATGCAGCTATATTAAAATATACAGGGTGTTCTACTTAAAAAATCGAAGTATAATAGATTAAAACATTAGATACTTTTAAACCGGTGCAACAAACACCCTGTATAATTAAATTTAACTTCAAAACATCTGGAGGATACTATTTATATTACCTTGACTAATATGTAGCAGAAAAGTTTGTATAATATGAGGAAATTCGGCTTGTGCGGATTTTACTGCAGGTGTCCAATTTTTCGAAAAAGTTAATAACTGGGAACGCCCTAACGAAATTTTAAAAACAAATCAGGTTTATAAAGGCAATTAAAAGGAAAATAAGAATATGCAAAAATATACAGGGTGTTCTATTTAAAAAAAAAACAAGTTGTAAATACCATTCTTACAGAGAATATTCTTTATATTTGAAAATAATTTTGAAATATGGTCCCCTTTTTTCCCCACAACTTTTATTTGCCACATTTTTTTCTAAAATGTATATTAACGGCAAAAATCGGTGTCCATACTTTTGACGAGATCTGTGTAGCAGTTTGTTACAGTTAATTTGTTTAAAGAGTAACAAAAATGTTTAGTCATCTTGTGTTGATTTTGTCTTTAACAAGTGCTTTTACAAGTCTGTGTTGAATTGAGAAATATTTGGAAAAATTAGTAGAAGTGAAGTGTTATTTGGAAACAATTCGAAATTGATAATATTATAATTATAGTGTCAAAAATCTTGGTTTTTGAAAGTTAAAACCACCGCTTTGGCAAAACATTGCCAGGATACAAGGCGCAAATTCAATTTTAACTATGTAAAAGTACTAGATAAAGAAAAAACGGTTAATTCTAGATATGATACATATAAAAAAATGCGAAAAAACGGCTGTAAACGACAGACGAGATATCGAAAATCTTAGTAGCATCTATAACATTTTTTTTTGATAATTAATGAGTTTACGGTTAACAGTTTTGATGCAAATATTTTCTATTTGAATCAAGATAAGCTTGTGTCATTTTCATACTACTGTCAGATGTCTGTATTTTGTATCGAAGTTTTATAATTTCTTCTTGATAATGGTGCAAATTAGTACCGAAACGTAAAAGTTTTAATGTTATTGTAATGTTTTTAATATAAGACCTTCAAAAACCAACATTTTTGATAGTTTAATTAACAAAAGCAAGGCCAAGATTAAACTTATATACAGTGGCCGCCAAAAAGTCTGCACCATATGGAAAACTTTTTTATTCATTTGTCTTTTTTTAAATGGGTTTCAGTATTAGTTTCAGCATGATTAACAACCACAAAATTGCCAAAAATATTTGTGTCATGTCACAACTATGACACCGCCAAAATGGCATTTGAAATTTTAAAATGGCCTGAAATGCCCTTATTTATCAAAATGTCGAAAATTTCCATAAGGAAAAGTTGTTTGTAATTACATTAAGATTCTAAATATAAAGTTTGGTGAGAAACTTTAAATGTTTTAGTTTTTTCATTTTTCTCCAAAAATATTTAACATTTATTTTTTTGTGTCTTTTTCGTTTACAGTTGAGTTAATTTGAAATATTTCAATGCAAAAATACATAAATGTTGCATTTATTTATTAAATTTAATAGATTTCTTAAAAAAAACATTATCAATAAATTCGTATTTATTCACTTTTAAGGCTTTTGAAGTAAATTTTAATAGGAATTTTCAGTTTTATTATGTGATCTAAATTTGATTTAAGTTTTTTAAATATTTAAGCCCATTATCGTGCAAAAATCTACTATACGGGTTTAGAATTAATGAAAATAGTCCACGATTGTCCTGTTATTTTTCGTAAAAATGCTTTTATTCCACGAAATTAAACATTTAAAAAATAAATGCAACATTTATGTATTTTTGAAATGAAATGTTTCTAATTAACTCAACTGTAAAGGAAAAACACACAAAGAAATAAATGTTAAATATTTTTGGAAAAAATGAAAAAACTAAAACATTTAAAGTTTCTCATCAAACTTTATATTTAGAATCTTAATGTAATAACAAACAACTTTTCCTTATGGCAATTTTCCATATTTTGATAAATAATGGCATTTCAGGCCATTTTAAAATATCAAATGACATTTTGGTCGGTCAGAGTTGTGACATGACAAACATTTTTGACAATTTTGTGGTTGTTAATCATGCTGAAACTAATGCTCAAACCCATTTGAAAAAAGACAAATGAACAAAAATGTTTTCCATATGGTGCAGACTTTTTGGCGGCCACTGTATATGATAATATTATATTTTTTCCACTACTAGCATTAAATGATATCATTATTTACTTTGTTTTAGAGCCAAGACGATGAATTTCTTTCCTAGTGGTTACTAATATTTCATTATTAACTACTGGAAATAATGACAACAATTGCTACCAATCTTTAAATTCACCATAAACTTTCATGTAAAAATCTTTTGATTTTACTGGTAATAACTGTTCACCAACACTTTCTGCACCCTCCTTAATTTCAGGAGGAGTGCAGTTTTCACTGAAATCATCAAAATTGGACATTTTATAACCACTATTATGAAATATATTTTTTTCACTACTAGTAATATGGCGTAGCATTTTGACACATAATAGAATGCTGTGAAATTCAATTTCTCTACCTTTGCTCACTGACAGGTAACTAATTTTTCATTATTAACCACTGGTAAATAATGAACAAATTTATATTTTTTGATAATCCTGTGACAGTTTTAAAGAGAACGTTTTTATAGCACGATTTAATATAATGGAGAGATTATATTTAATGGTATTTTATGCATAAAATAGTTGTTTAAATAAATTAATTTAATTTTAAAAACTTTGGTGTATTTGAATATACGTTTTTCGCGCCGTAATAAATGACAACTCTGTCAATATCAATTTCGCCTATAATACAACCACACAAAGTAAAAAAGAGAAAATTGTTAATAATTTCAGTATTTTAGATGAAACCAGTTCTTAAAAACAATATTTTTGAATACCAATGATGATTTAACAATTTTCAAACAACTGTCATGCCAGCAAAACAAAAAAACTGTCATTTGTTTTATAATTTGAAATAAACAGAGATTTAAGTTAAAATAGTTATTTTTCGACAATTATAAGGGTTTATATCACTAGTAGTGAAAAAAAAAGTATATACGCCTCGGTAGAAAAGTCTTATAGCCCTCGGGCCTTACATCCCTCGGCGCTACGCGCCTCGAGATCTAACCTTAGCCCCCAGGCTATAACAGTAGACTTTTCTACCTTAGTGTATAATATACTATTTTACATAAATGTCGAAGCATCGAGGGAAATAAGTTGCGAGGCTGAGAAAAATGTCTTCTCTGCCTTGGTCTATAATATACTATTTCAACCACCTGCATTAGTAAGTATGCCATTAAAAGCAAAATATTAGGAATGTAAGTAAAACTGTTTGTTTACTTGTTGTCATAGTTGCTGTTGCAGACCAATAATATTTACTTAGCGCCCTAGGGCGGTAAGTAGATTAAGTGCCTGCATAATGGTTAAATATGAAAATAAAATAAAACGTTTTGATCTATGGCAACGAAGTTATAACAACCAAACCTACTAAAAAATGTTTAATCATATATGTTATATTTGACACGTACTCATTTGATAAAGCTTTTTTTCATAATTTTTATGATATTTTTCAGGTGGTTGAAAAAATAGTGCACGCACCTCGTAAGTATCATTTATGGTCTCGAATGCTTAGG